>VDFB02384169.1:0-29135 GCA_007258455.2 Sequoia sempervirens
ATCCTACTGGATGTGCTTTCCATCTCAATCTATAATTAAATTAATAGACCCCTACCAGACTCCCACTGAAAAGGATTTAACGCAAAAAACCCAACCCACTCACAAGGATAACACAATTGGCCAGGATCTGATACCACTTGTAAGGAAAGCAGAGGTATGGAAACAACTTTCTTAACATCAAAACCACAAGGGAGTAAGCAGATAGTACTTTTAATTTTCAAATTACAATCTAATTGAGACACATGAAAGATTTACAGAAATAGAGAAGATACTCAAAGATAGTGAACAACAGATTTACGTGGGAAACCCTTACAGGAAAAAACCGACCACACCAAACTGACTCTCTTTGTATTTTAGTAAAAAAATATTACATACAATCAGAAAGACAACTTTCTGGTGTTCGGTTCTCAGTGGCTTATTCTCACTGTTCAACTAGTTACATAAATTGTTCTCTCTCTTCCACTCGATTCACACACCTTTTTTCATTATCTACCAAATAGAATCGATCTGCTTTAAATCTTATTTTACTTTATGATTTTCTTCTATGCATCCTTATCCACCATTGCCAACCATAGACAGTTTCCATTCGAGCCTTGATTTTTCTCTACATGCTATTTTTCCAGCATTGCAATTGATGCATAAAATCAACCATCATCATGCTTTAAAACTGCTTCCTGTGATTGGTCCACGAAGCTCCACCTAGGATGGTCAGACTGGTCAAGAGCATTCAACTTTGTTGGCATATCGGTGAGACACTCACAGTGTCTCCCCAATGCCACAAAGTTTCTCTATCGGCATCGCTATAGCTTCCATGAGTCGGCAAGATGCTATAACGACTGTTGTATGTCACAATGAAACCATCGATGTCCACTTCGATCCTATCGACAAAGGTTTTCCTTATCGGCGAGACTCATATCGAATGGAACAAGTCATATCGAATCTAGAGAATCCATCGGCAAGACATACTGATGTCGCCAAGACCTTATGTCGAAAACTTCAAGTCATGCCGGCGTGAGCCATTCGGCATGACTATCGCTCTTCGGCGAGACTCACATCGAAGCAGAACTTCCACCGAACATCACACGGTTGCCAAGACTCGTGTCTATCACCATGACCTTTCTCCGAGCTCCCTAGGTCTTACCGAAGACTTACTATCGGCAAGACACAAGACTTTCGCCGTGACATTTCACTGAGCTCCATCATGTCTTACCGAGTCGGAAAGACATAAGCCCTTCACCAAGACGTTTCTTCGAGTGCCTAGAGATAACTCGAAGACTTCTGTTGGCGTCACATTCGCTAAGACATCCCAATGAAACCTTTCAGTTACTGCGAAGTCACCATGAGGATACACTTTGTCGGCATGACCTAGTTGCATCGCTGAGACATCTCCCCGCGACCCGTGAGCTAGCCCAATAAAATCAACTGTAGCCCAGAGTTCTTCCAATCGCCAAAAGGTCATGTTGAACTCAGAGAGTCACAGCGATAGACTTCATTTGGAAAGACATCAACTTTGTCACAGTGATAGGATCATTTCAAGAGCTTTAGAACAGTTAGTTGGCCAGACATCTGTGATGTCACACCGACTTTGCCTTCAAGGAGTTTCTTGTCAGTAAGAATTGAGGCACAGATTCCAACAATTGTGGCCTATTTTGATATATTTTCAAGTTATGTGGAAATTTTAGTCAAGTTTTACAATAATTTTTTTGACCATTTTATCCTGTTTGTTGCAATATTTCACTAGTGGGTTCCCATTGTTGCAAGTCACTTATGTGAGCTTGTAAGGTGCTTCTACCTCCATTTTCCTTTGGTTTTCCCACACATTGTTTGTAGTGTCCATTGGAGGCATTTTTCTCTCTGTAGTATACAACATCCTGCATCAAAGTCATTCTATTGAAGATTTGTACTGTTGATAATTGGAGTTAGCCAGAAACATCTCAATATACCTTGAAAAAATTGAAGTGTTGAAGATATAGATCCATACTGTGTGTTGACCAACATATCTCGAATGCATATGCTTTACATTAAAAACCTCTTTATTAGGCATTTTATGTTTGAGAATCACACCATGTTGAGAAGATAAATCCATTCGCTCAACCCACTATAGAGAACGACATCCCTCATATTCAACATAGTTTGAGCTAGAACATGGTGTGGAAAGTGGTTGAAGTTCGTAAGTGTGTCTCTACTCTCTCCAGTAATGGTGACCTCCCATTGACCCTAAAAACAGTTACCTCCAACACCATTATTGGTGGCAACTTTTCCACAATGACTCACCCCCTTTGAATTAGTCAAACTCTCTCCTTAAGAGGCACTAGACTCTCCACTCACCCCCCACATCCATAAATTGGTTTATTTAATTTGTAACATTTAATTAATTTTATTTGTTGTAACTAAATTTTCATGTGAAATTATACTTAATTGGTGTAATTAATCTAACTACTAGTAGTTAGATATTAGTTAAAGTTAACATTATTTGATAAACTCTAGTAGCCTATTAATTGTTAATTAATTGTCAAGTAACATTAGCACTTATAAAGGGGGGGTCATTTTCATTTTTGCATAACTTGTAAATATGGAGTCAAAATTTCAAGTGTGAATAGTTGATGGAAAGCTCTTTTGATGAAAAACACTTTGATGTCAAGATGATTTGAAAACTATCTTGATTTGAAAACTATGTTGTTTAATATCATTTTTGGCCTTCAAATTCATGATTGTAAGTGAATTTTAATGGGGCATAACTTTTACCTCACTTATCGAAATCTTGCAAACTTTATTTGACTATATCAAAATTTCGCAAGGAATTCAATTTTTTTTGTATTTTTCAAATTTGGATTATCCAATTTTATAAAAATCACCATGCATTATAAATTGTTTATTTGACATCCAATCTTCACACTAGTTGTAATTCTCTTGCACTTTATTCTAGGGGCCTATGTTTCAACACTAATCATTCTTGGGGTATACTTGCATTTAGCATTGATATTTGCTAATAGTTAGACCATATCTTAAAATTGAAAATTGAAGTTCACATATTGTGGGAGTAATCAACAAGGAGGTGAATTCTATCCTCATTTATCACATTATCTATTCCAAAATCTATTTAGGATTGCAAAACTTGAAACACTTGTTGCTACATTTGAATTTAGTATTGTCTCATCCATGAGTTTTGATGGCACTTTTGAATTTTTGCAAAATCTAAAGTGTTCATATTAAAACCCTAAGCATTTTTACCTTGAATCTTTGTTACATTTGATTTAGGGTTCTTATATGAGGTTTAGGGTTTTGTTCATTTTCGCTTAACATTCTATTTTGTTGCTAGTTGTGTAGTGCCTTTTGCCGGTCACAAAAAAATTTCATGTCTATTAATGTCATCATGTGATTGGCCCTTCTCATGTCTAGGTCTAAATCGCCCATCTCTTGTAGGGTTAGGGAAATGATCTTTTTGACCTTTATATCCTTTGTATTGCATGATTCAGAAGTCTTAAGCCTATTATTCTCATGTTGTCCTAGAGAAGTTCCCCTTTTTAGAAAAACTTAAGTACACGTGCCTAAATAGTTTTCACTTAAGTCCCGGTGGCCCTAATAACTTTATCGCTCTTTGTTGATTTATTCATAGGAATACACTTTGAATTAGTGATGAGTGATGGAATGATGTTTTCCTTTAACGTTGTTCATCGCTAATGGCTTTTGAGTTTGCAAATTTGTAATAGCGATGAGTGATGCTTCTGGCCTTGTGTTCTTATCGCTCATCGCATATGATCATAATAAGGTAAACTTGAATTAGCAATGAGCAATACAAGGTGATTTCCTTTATATCGCGTGATCACATATATGTTTTAAATGTAAAGTCCCACATCAGTGATACACGATGGACCCTATAAATGTTGTGAACTATCTCATCGCTAATTGCTTGCAAAATATGTGAGGAGAATTAGTGATGAATGGAGGCCTTATGTTATATCGTTCATCGCGAATTCATTTCAAAACTTGAGTTTTGAATTAGCGATAAGTGATGGGTGTCCTCTAAAAGGTTATTCTTTTGCTAATTTGATATGATCCTATGAGCGATGTCCTTTGTGTCATTTATTTTATGCAGGTACACATGTCTAAAATCTGGGACCTCCACAACATCTCTCATCGCTGATAGGATCCTAGGTGCAAAGTTTGAATTAGTGATGCGTGGTGGAAGGATGAATGTGACCAAAGGTCAGGCTGTAGAACCAGGGGCTAAAGATCATCGCATGAATATTTACCTTGCTGATGGACTCAGGTGAGGATGAAGTAAATCAGAGACAAGTGATGACCATTAATGAAAAGGGCAATGTGGCAGGATCTTGGGGATTTCATGTAAAGCAAAAAGGAAAGCAACAAAAGGACTAGAGAACCATTGATAAAATTTTAAAGTAGGACAATCCAATGGACTAAAAATCATCTCATGGATAACTTCATCGCTAATTGCACCCTAAAATTTGGGAAGGATCAGTGATGAAGTGATGAAGCATATAAAGAAAGTTTTTCTCTAAGAAAAAATGGTCATATGTACTTCACTGATATTAATGAAGAGCATGAATTAGGTTGGTGATACATGCTAATTGTCAGATCACATATGATTAATCAAGGTTAGAGAAGAATGTGGCAACGTTTGAGATATCATTGTTGTTTTCAAGGAGCAAGTTGATAATGGTCGAAAAATGATGCCCATGGCCACCTTAGATGAAATTTTAATTGCTTTAAGATGAACAGTCCAGATTCAAAGCCAAATTGATAAGTTACCAATTCACTCATGCAAGGAGTTCTGAATCATTAATTTTTCCTGCTTAACTTCTATTTGCATGTGTTGATCGCTATTTATTCACATACACTATCTTTTAGTCTATATGGAGGAAAAGTATGAAGTGAAGAAAATGTCGTTGGTCCGCCTGGTTAGAACTTTCTGGCTCCGGTGTTGGTATGGAATCAGTTCCATTAGGAATTTTGTTTTAAATTAGTTGTACTACTAGGTTGAAGCCATGTGCATCTTGAGTCAAAATCCTTTTACTGTTAGTTCTAATAAATAAAGTAAGAATCCCACCTATTAGGAGGGTTCAGCCAAGGTGCTTAGACGCCATGACATGACCCAACATGGGGCCATGGCTCCCCGAGACTGGAAGGGTAAAGGAGGCCGAGGTCATAAGAAGAACCAATTATGCGTAGTACTTACTACTTGAGGAATAGGACCAGAAAAGCATGAATTCAAAGGCAAGGAACCGGCAATTAGTGGCTGTGAAATGAGAAGAGCTACAAGACCCGCTTGGGAAAGTATAAATCTCCGCTGTACTCGATACTCCCTTGATGTCGGGTTACACCGAATTGACTCATGGCCAAGACCTGTTCTCTAAAGCTAAGGGAGCTCCACATGACAATCCCTCCTAGGGGCCTCATATAGAGTGACAAGGAGTGCCGGAATTTGATGCCACCACTTGAATAGGCCATTCTGTTTTACCTGATGAGCACTCAGCAACAGAGGTATTATTTCGTGTCCATGGTCGTTCTTGTTTATGCTGATGTGGAAGTCTTCAAGAAGATATGAATGGAATATTTTTGTTTTCAAACAACGAATGTTGTGGCAGCAACCACAAATATCCTACACATGTTTTTTACCTTTTGTCCTCCCCCTTTTTCAAATGATTGTATGAACCACCTGGATTCTTTGAGGAGTTAGAATTAAGTTTTGAAATGAACCCAAATGGAAAGGAATTGTAATTCATCTGTGCTTGTTGCCCCCTATTTATATAAAGGGACTTCATGGTCAAAAGAGAGTTAAAATTTTGAATATATTGTTAGTACGTCAAAAAGTAGAATAGAAATGAATGAGAGACAGCATCGTGAGAAAATTTAAGACAAAAGATAATTTCAAGATAAATCTAAATATGGTTTTACAAAGAAATGTCGAAATGAAGAAGAATTTAGTTTAAAATAAGTTACCCATGTATTTTCTTCCATAATGAATATTGTTAATGACAAATTCATTTATTCTTTTCATTTGTGGATGAATATGTTTTATGTTTTAGTGTTGGGACCGACGAAAGCTAAAATGAGCCCATTATCAGAGAGGATAGACGTAGTAAGGATATGAGTTTAGAGTTTAAAGGACATCCTAATAGTCAAATTAATTTCTGTTCAACAGAATGTATTAATGATTGATTATGTTACAACTCACCTCAGATAAAACTATCATTATTCAACAAGTTGAGCCAGTATTGAATTGAGCCTAGGATTCAAGATGAAGAATGATTCACATAATACTTTAAACTACATCATCCCAACTTTAAGTACGTAAATGCATTCCTTGATATAAGTAACACTTCTATCTAAGGTTTGTCAAGCCTTTGATAAGGTGATTTTCATGGAATAGTGCATCTGTGTGAAGAAATAATCTTGATCTAGAGTGAGATATTATGAGTATGCATGAGATTACCCTCCCTAGGTTTCACAGAGCCCAAAGAGAAGAAGTGAAGTACTAATTACTTCACTTAGGTGTTGGCCAATCCTCAACCTAGCTGATAATTGAGTTGTGACAAGCCCATAGGTTAGGATTGAGATTAAGTTTGGTTCTTAAAAAATAACCAACAAGTTCCAACAATTATTTACACTAGGAAATTTCTATCATCATTCTAGATCCACCATATTGGGATGTATATTTGAAACATAGAAAAATAGGTGTCACTTAATATAGAATGGGGAAAATGGGGGTGATGAAACTACCTTCCTATTTTTATTAGGAAATGAGATCCCCACAAAGAATTGACTTAAAACCCTTAGGTGAGTCAACTCAATGTGGGAATTTGTTGGTTTCCTTATGATTGAGGATGGGGGTATCAGCCTAAACAATGCTTTTGGGAGAAAAACTAAAAATAATAAGTCAACATAATTGTGCAAACTAATACTTGGATCTTCAATTTAAAACATAATATGGACATAAGCCACAAAGTTCCACTAGATCTAGAAATGGCAGAGATTTTACTCAAATTTCATGATCCTTTGATGTCAATCTATAGCTTTTGTTTGATCTAGGTTTCAATGTCAGACAGTCAAAAATAAAGTTTGTAGGTGAGATTCAGGGGATCAATGTTGGCAACTTTTTGCAACTTTGCAACTTTGAGGTCTTCAATCATTCTTCAACCTATAAATGTACACATTCACAAAGAGGAGAAAAATATTTGTTTTTGGTGGATGGGGGTTTTCCTTGGTCAAACCCCATTTTGGTAATTAAACCTTGAATTGAAATAATGAAACATGAAAGGAATGATGAATGGACAATACAATGTTGCAATTCACCAAACCCTTGAATAAACCTTTGGAGGACTAAAATATTTATCTTGATCTTGCATGAAATGAATTCAATGGATGTGGATCTTGATACTTGAATCTTGACTTGAATCTTTGACTTTGATCTTTAAAACCTACATAACAATGTTAGTTCCAAAAACATGCATGATTGCTAAAGACTTTGACATGATGCTTGCGATTTTGATTGTTGTTGTAGATGATTGATAAATCTTCCCTTGAATGCTCTTGACAACAATATTTTTTCTTAGGATTGATCTCTCAAAAATCTAATTGAAAAATTCTAGTTGATTTGATAAAATAACCTTGTATTTATAGGCATTTATCCTTCATTTCCCAAAAATCAAACATTACAAGTCAACATTGAAATTTGAATTCAGGGACATTAAAATAACACCAAAACATATTTTAAAATGGGTTCAAAGGCCTAGGGAGGACTCATTCACCTATGGGTGAATGGGTCCCATGTCCCTATTCTTGGAACACACATTGCTCAAGGTAATTAATTATGTGTTGGCATTAATTGTTGTCAGGTTTCCTCTTCAAAAAATGTAATTTATTAGGCTTGTAAATGTAAAATAGGGATTATTAAGGCATAATTAAGTCCAATTTTATTTAGGGGCCCAAAAAAAGTGTGAAAATGTAAAGTAAATTTTTCTACACTACAATAATTATCAAATATCTCATCTTTATCTATAAAATCCTAGATTATAGATTTGGATGACACCATTGAGGACATTATGTCTTCTATATGATGACACCTTAATGAAGCTACTTCATCATTTACATTTTTGGATCTTGCTCTTACCTCACCTAAATCAACTTATACTATGATAAATTGTGTAAATATTCATTAGTAGACCTATCTGACTTAGTCATCATCTATGTGATATCATCTACAGTAGTATCAAATTCTCATCAGTCCAATTCTCATTGTAGACACATAAAAATGTCCTCATAATCATTTATATCCATTGCATATTTCATTTGATCATCTACATAATCACTAAATGCATTTGCATAATCATTAAAATATCCCTTTCATTAAACCATTTTCACCCATTTCATAAACACATTTGCATAAGCATTTGCACATTTCATTAATCCATTTCATAAATATTTATTATTTCATTAATCATTTGCATATTCATAAATCATTTAAATCCATTACATAATCATTTATTCACCTTCATGTAAGCTTCATTTGCACAATCATTTTGATTAACTCTATTTACATAACCATTAAAATATTCATATTCACTAATATCATTCATGCATTTATGAATATTCATAAAATTCCACATAACCATTTATCCCACATTCTTCTCGAAATCTGGATCTTTCCCACAAGGACATCTATAAAAGCCCTTATTCAAAGCAAAAATTATATACACATTAAAGAGATTTGATTTTAATCATCAAATTCTCTCCCATTCATCATAAATTTTTGTTGCACTTGTGCTCATAAAAATCCGAGAGTATCAAATGCATAAATTAAGAATCATGGTGAAATAGGAAAACAATGGAGTTGATTTTCCTTTAAATGCATTTCTTTAAGTTTTTGCATAGTTTAGTTTGCATTTTGCATTTGTATTTATTTGGAAAGGCTTTATGGATGATATGTTTATAGATTAAATCATTTACTATTTCAATTTTCAGCATGTACAATGGTGAACCCAATATGAAATCATTAATTTATGGCTGCAATTTTCTTCATTTTCAATTAGTCTATGGAGACATGCTTATTTCAAAATTATTTTTCCTAGGGGATGTGAAATAACAATATGGTAGGATAAATTATATTGAATTCAAATATTCTACAATATTTAGACATTCTATTGATCATGAATAAATATTTATTTTGTTGATCATTAACTGGAGCACTTGAGATGAATAACAAGAACATGTGGAACATTATCTACTGTGAATTGTTTCATAGCTTGCATTTTTACTTTACATCGTTCACATGCATATACTTTCTCTTCTCCTTCTAGATGTTTTACTGTATTAAAATGAGATCAACATAAGAATTTGGCAGCACCCAAGTAACTCTAGGTTGTTTTTCCATTACTCATTAGCAAGTGCTTGAATATTGTTTATGCAATCTGAAGAGAGATCATTGACCTGCAAAACAAATTTGTATGAATGTTTTAAAGGCATTTTCAAGAAATCCATTTGTGCACAATCTGCAATCATGCATTCCCATAGTTTGCATACATGTCTACCATGCAGTGACAACTACATCTAATGAATGCTTTGAGAAAGGTGTTGGGTGAAATTCAATAAAGTTTTTACCCCTGAATAAATTTAAAGGAAAAATACAATCACGCCATAGCCTATGATCATTTCACTATAGTCTGCAATCAAAACATTTTATTTTGAACATGGCTTTCCTGATGTTTTTTTTTTTTTAAAGTTTCTAACTTTAGTTTTAATTAATTTAGGATTAGATTTTAATTTCAATTAATTTATTTTAGATTTTAATTTAGTGTAAATTTTAATTTAGAGTAAAATTCTAATTTAGATTTACTTTTTAGATTTAATCTTTTAGCTCTTAAATTTCAATTTAATTCTTAATTTAGATTTAATTAGAATTTAGATTTAAATTTTAGTTTAGATTTTAACTTTTAGTTTAGTTTTTAACTTTTGATTTTAATTTAGCTTTTAGCTTTTAGATTATATTTATATTTTTCTTTTAATGTAGCTTTTAGTTTTTAGTTTTGATTTAGCTTTTAATTTAGATCTAATTTCTAATTTAGATTTAGCTTTTTAACTTAGATTTAATTTCTAATTTAGACTTAAGTTAGAATGAAAACTTAATTTAATTTTAATTCAGATTTAGTTTTAATTTTTTATTTAAATTTAGTTTTTAATTTAGCTTTAGATTAGAATTTAGATTTAATTTAATTTAGGATTAATTTAGTTTAGAATTAATTCTAGTTTATATTTAATTTAACTTAGTTTAGGTTAACCTTAATTTAGATTCTAGGTTAATGTTAATTTTCTTTACATAACTTAGTTTTTTAATTTTGGGGCTAATTTTGCTAATTTGGCTTCTTGTGCAGGTTCACATGTCGAAGATTTGAAAAGTGAAAACATAAACACACATTTTTCGAAGACTAAAAATCAGAAAATTACTAATGACATTTAGTGCAGGACGTTAATTTTTTTTAAACCGATTGTCTTTTAGTATAACAAACACTTCAATTGGTGCTTAAAAAGAAAAATTGTCTTTTTTACATAGATTTAACTAGGGGGTTAACAAAATTCTATTTTTCTTGCTTGTAAGATGGTAGGTATTATGCTCTCACCTTGTGCAAACTCGGTGATCAGAAAGCTAGACCAATCTTTTTCTATGTTTACCTCTTAGAGGGACTGCCTTGGTGGGAAAAATACTTACTCACCCCAAGGGAACGACCCAAGTGATAACATGATAAAGCCAAGTCCTTCTAAACTGCTATATAAATTTGTGATTGCAAGGAAAGTTTGCAATCAACGGGAAGAGGTACGTGATAGCTCTCCTCCAGTATCTAAATATGATGCAAAAATCCCTTGTTCTAAGGGTTGAGAGACCTCTTGAGGGAGCTTATCACAGTACCCCTTGAACCGGATGCCCTTACTAGATACCTCTTATTTTAGAAGCCAAAATCCTTTTATTTGCTAGTGCAAGAGGTCGAACCTCTGAAGCTGTCCCACACTTTTGTGGTTCATTGTAGAGATGAAAAATTTCTTGAGATCCTTGTGGTCTTAGGGAATTTGGAACTTGGTATTCCCAAGAAGTGAGTGTCATGTAAGGGGGAGCCGATGCTACCAAGTTCCTAGGTCATCCACTTTGAATAGGCGTGGTTGGAGAAATACAAGTGGGAACCCAACAAATATTGTCATGGCCAGCCATAGGTTGTACTTGTCTTCGAGTCAAGTCAATAAAAATTCAGATAATGTGCTTTTGTGTTTGAACTATATTCTTGTCACAAAAATTTTCAATCTCAATCAAACATCATCACTATCACAATCTTTGGGTCTCATGCTTCATCCATCATAATAATCATCCCTAAACCATCCATAACCTTCCCAAAATTTCACTAATCATCCTACAACACCTCAAAACATTCCCAAAACCATCAACCAAACATGTCTAATTGCTATGCTCCATATTCATCCCTAACTTATGAACGAAACCAAAGGATTTAATATCTTGACCATCATTTGAAAGAGCTTAAAAAACAACTAGAATCCCAACATTTGAATGAAGTGATGCAATCATCTCATAAGCCTTTATCATCACCCAAAAATATATCATCTAGGTTTAATGTCCATGACTCTATACAAAGGCTAAATGAGAAACCCAAATCTAAGTCCTCAAACAAAAATAATATTGTGCAATCCTAACATGTAATGAATCTATCTTCATCGCCCATAAGTTAAAATAAACCTCACGAGTCTTTCACCCAAGTTAATTAATCTATCCAACCATCCTCTCCCATCATACCATCTACATCCAATGATTCATGTCAGTATCCTAGTCCAAAGCATGCTAACATAGACTCCCATACACATCAAAATCAAAGTATTCTTTCCACTCCATCCAATGATACCAAAATTCCACAACCCCTTCCAATCTTTGACCAAGATCCCATCTCTCAAGAACCTCATGATGATCCCCTTTCATCTCAAGAGAAAAGTATCCTTCCAATTCCCTTTCACCTCATCTAATGAATCCATATGATCTCATGACTCCATTGCATTCCAAGAGCATGATAGCTCTTCCATCATATCCAATGATGTCCTACCATCTGCTAATCAAGATATTCTTTCCACAAAATCTTAGGATTCCCTTCCTCATCAAGATCAAGATATACCTCTATTCAAGGATACGCTTTCATTCCATGATGATGTTCATCCTTCTCATGATCAAGATATTCCTTTCATACCACTTCATGATGATTCCATACCTAATAAAGAGAAAGCTACTCCATCTCCTACACCTCATGATCCTTTTCCAAGTCAAGATCAAAGTACCCCATCATCCCCATGTCAAGATCCTATCACCCATCCTAATTACCCTCATGATCACAATCCTCCACAAGATTCTATCACCCCTATTCAAGCTATCCATGCACCCCTTACCTATCAAATGGGTTCTCTCACTTTTATCCATGGTGGTTTACTCGAAGATCTTGTTATTTTTTCCATATCACATCCACCTCACGATGGAATCACATCTTGTTTCATAAACAATATATATCCCATTGGAGTATGAACTACAAAGGAAAAGGATCAGGCCTTCATGACAAGGTATCCTAGAACCCCTTTATATCCAATAAAATCCATACTATCATTGCCTTGGTTATACACCTCATGCTCAAGACATTGGTACCCATCATAAGTCCATATTCCATCAAAATAAACCTAAGTATCATAGCAAACCTTCCATCTATCCTTGGTCCTTATTATCTAAACCATATTTCATCAACCCTTCCATCCATATTGGATCCCTACATCCCTTCATCTCCTATTCATCAAGAACAACAAAGGAACACATCCTTGATGCCCTCTCAAAATTCTACCTACATTAACCCATCCATAATACCTCTATATCATTCATCTCCATCCACCTATCCTATTGCTCTTGGAAGCAATTTGGGTGCCAAATTTCAAAAGCTTCCATATCAAAATCCACATATATCAAAGGATCAACATGTCTCCTCAAAGAGACATGCAAACATAAAAGAAAATCTGATCCAAAGTCAAAAGAAAAAAAATCAAGGGCCACAAAGACCCATAAATCAAAAAGAAAAATATCAAAGGCCACAAAGGCCCACAAAGAAAAAATCAAAGTCAAAATCTATGTGGATTCCTAAAAGTCTCATAGAAGCCATAAAACCTAAATTGGCATCCAAATTTGCTAATCCAAAAACTTCCTCCAATCATCCATCTAAACACTTGTCACCTTCAAACTCCATTTTTCCTCAATCACTCCACCACCCTTCAAGGTGTGTGCCGAATTTGATCTTGAAATCCTTTCCATCTATCCATCAAAAATCCTTCCAACCTCCTATCCATTATCCAACATTCATCCTCCATTATCCTCCTTTAATCCAAACCATTGCATAAATCCTTAGCTTCTTCCATTATACCATTAATCTACCAACGTTTATGAGGCTAATCCTCCTTGCCACGGTTTATTAGAGCACATATTTTAGGGATATTAGTTGTGAAACTTGATGCTTGAATCCTTCCTCCATCTCCCTATCATGCACATATTATCTTCCATATTCATTTATCCCTATCCAAATCCTATCTTCCATATTCCTCTTACACTTTACACTTGGGGGAAAGTTTCATCCATCTTATCATTAATATCCATTATCTTCTTTACGTCCATCCTTTACCTTTCCACCTTTGATCTTGACAAGGTTAAGGATCTTCTTGAACATCATACATCTTATCCTATATACTTTATCCATATTCCACCATCCTACCTAAATGCATCTTTTCTTCCCTTCCTTGGTCTTGATGAGGAATAGGGGAAAAATACTTAGGTATTGTGTCCATATATTATCTAGTTGATCTTTATCATCCTATTTATTATCCTAATCCTTGCATTCTTCCATTCCATATCTCCTAGCTTGTCAAAATCCATGTCCCATTTCCTTCCTTTGTTCTTGATGAGATTAGGGGAAAAATTATAAATGCATGCTTTGGATTTCCTTTCATATCCTTATACATTTCCATTCCATCATAGCTCACATCCTTATCATTTATCCATGATTACAATACCCAAGTGTGGGTCATCATGCCCCTTTGCAACCTTGAATCTTATCATGTAAATCATATTTGATCCTAGCTAAAAAACAGTATCCAATCCTAATATCTTTTGTCAATCAATCATCAACAATCATCAATCTTATTGTACTTAGAGGAATTAGTGATACTAAGTACTTATCATCATCATGCCTTATGAAATCAATCATTCCTGGCGTCTCAATCAATCAACCATTATCATCTTTTGACAAGAGATATGTTTCTTGTGTGACATGTTTTTAGTGAAACTTTCCTTTTGATCTATCATTTATCCATGGTTGCATTACCTCTAATGTGGAAGATCCTATTCCTTCAATCAATCATATAATCTCATTCCATCTTAAATGTCCTAAAAAAATCCATAAAATTCATAAAATGTCCTAAAAAAATCCAAAAAAATCATAAAAATTAAAAAAATCCAAAAAATCATAAAATGTCCTAAAAACCATAAAAATCATAAATGTCCTAAACAAAAGTCCTAAAAATCCAAAAAATCCAAAAATTCAGAAAATCCAAAAAAATCAAATATTTAGAAAATCCAAAAAAAATCAAATATTTCAAAAACCCAAAAAAATCAAATATTCTGAAAAAAACCAAAAAAATCACATAACTTCAAAAAAATTCCAAAACAATGACACTTTCAGATCACCACATAGCCTTGAACTTCAAAAAAATCAAAAAACACTATGATTGACAATCAAGCAGACATTACAACACACTTATCAATCCCCCTTTTCAAATCCAACCAACCGCATAAACTGCGACAAGAATTAGTTCTACATTGAAACATGGTGTTTGTCTGTTTGTTGGTCTTTTGATTGATTTATGATTTTATCTTTGGTGGCATGTCTTTTAGCTTCTCGAGGATTTCTTGGACTAGAGAGGCAAGGATAGGGCATGTTCACTTGTTTGATGTCTATGGATTATTTCTTATTCATAGGATGACTCATCTTAAGACATGGTTATCGAAAAACATCGAGGACCTATGAGTCTACTATGGATGAGAGCATTCCTTTTCTGATAGTGTCTTACATGCAATAAGTATAAAGGTCATCTAAGGTCCTTATACCTAGATGCTTATACTTCACTGCTACATAAAAACACAAACAATATTTAGGTCGTCTAGACGTTCATGGTATTTAGATGCTTATACTAATTTGCGACATAATAAGCTCTATGATGATAAAGCACTATGTAAAGCACAAGAGGCTTCATCACTTTCATTTCCTTCATATCTCTTTTTCATCTATCATTTCTTCTATCATTTATTTCCTTCATCATTTCATTTTCTTCATGCTCCTTATTTCAAAGAATGATTAAAATTGGTTTATCCAATTGATGCTTGTCTTTTAATCCAAATATCAAATCAATCAATCTACTCCTTGATCACTCAATCTATTAATCAATCATTGTTTTGTGCTAGCATCAATCTCCATCAGTTTAATCAACTCAATTAGCTTAATTAGCTCATCAACCCGACTATATTGATCGTTTCCATCAATTGTTCAGTTACACCCATCAACTATGCATTTTCATCAAATGTACATCTCTGCTTAATCACTTGTGCAATATCAATTATCAAATCTTCTCATAATCTATCGAGAGATTAATCTTATCACAACTTGTTTGATCAATATCTCGAGGGGGCATATCATCCTTTCCAAGATATCCTTGGGGCATGTATTAGTTAATCACTTTTTCTTTGAAACAACACGACAGGCTGCATTGTCTCAAAGAGGGGAAAAACGTAGACACAAAAATATCCTCATAATCATTTTTATCCATTGCATTAAATGCACTTGCATAATCATTTACCCCTTTGCATAGTTCATTAATCCATTTCATTTAAATATATTTGCATAATCATTAAAATATCCCTTTCATTAAACCATTTTCACCCATTTCATAAACACATTTGCATAAGCATTTGCACATTTCATTAATCCATTTCATAAATATTTATCATTTCATTAATCATTTGCATATTCATAAATCATTTAAATCCATTACATAATCATTTATTCACCTTCATAAGCTTCATTTGCACAATCATTTTCATTAACTCTATTTACATAACCATTAAAATATTTGTAGAACCCCAATCCAAATACCTGCAAAACACAATGAAAGAACACATTAGAAGATAATATGTAAGTAAGAACAAGGATTCCCCATGAAATTCATTTGCAATGCTCAAATAGGAAAGACAATAAAGAAATGAACCAAGAAATCAATGAAATCCTATTTTAAGATGCAAACTCTCAATCCCATGGGGGAATTGGTGCCAATTTATGTGGAAATTGGCCCTTTCCCAACTCCTATGCAAGATTGATGAAGATTTGTGGATGGTTGAAGCTCCTTGATGAAATTTTGGCATAACCTTGCTATGAAACCATGAAAATGATGAACACTTGATATGAAATAGATAAAATTAGCTCTCAATGTGAAGAGAGTAACTTTTCTCTATGTTCTGGATCATCAAATGAGGAATAAAGCCTCTTTTTTATAGAAAATCAAGTTGAAGAGATGTCCAAAATGGAGCAATGTGGGACTAAGAATCAACAAATGGAAAGATTCCACTTGTCAATAGGTGAATGGAGGAAGCTTTAGCACATTTTGGAGAATGTGCAAAGAAGGGGGATATTCAAATTCAAAAGATGGCTTGAAGGATGAGGTGAAAGGTGAAGTTAATGTGACATGGCTCAAGAAAAGGACTTGTAAGAGATGTTAAATGCCATGTTTGGAGGGCAAGACATTTTTGGGGGAGATTTAAAACTTGGGGAATATTCCATCTTTGATGTCTTTTTTAAATGAAAATAGATGATTTATAAATCAATTAAATTGATTTTCATGTGCAACTTGCAAAGTCTAGAGGATTTGATGGATTAAGACTAAGATTAATCAAGATTTGATTAATTTAAGGAGATTAGCTGATTTGACCATTTGATTTATATTTTTGGATTTAAATAAATCAAAATGAGAGGAATAATTATTTTAGACTTAATTAAATAAGATTTGATTTATTTAATTAAAGAGGATGGTGTTAGCTTTAAATCAAATAAAGGTTAATTTATTTAATTAAAGAGGATGGTGTTAGCTTTAAATCAAATAAAGGTTAATTTATTTAATTTAAATGAGATGACTTTAGAGATTAATTAAATAAAATGAATTATTTAATTAAAAGAGGGACTATAGGATTAATTAAACAAAGTGATTTATTTAATTAAGAGATGAAATGTGATGAATTTAATTAAATAGAGATTATTTAATTAAATGATTAGTAGAGAGATGATTGAAGATGAATCGGTGTTAGTAAAATCATGATCAGGTGCATGTATATTTTACGTGTCTACAATATTCATATTCTCTAATATTATTTATGCATTTATGAATATTCATAAAATTCCACATAACCATTTATCCCACATTCTTCTCGAAATCTGGATCTTTCCCACGAGGACATCTATAAAAGCCCTTATTCTCACCAAAAATCATATATACATTTGATTTAAAGATTTTATTTTAATCATCCAATTCTCTCTTTCATTCATCACAACTTCTTGTTGGACTTGTGCTCGTAAAAATATGAGAGTATCTGATGCAGGGGCATCCAGAAGCATTCAGAATTTGAAGTAGTTGACAGTGAAGTTCAATTTAGCAATCAGCTTGGCTAGCTCAGTGTATTGATGAATTGAGGTTATGGATTAAAGGGTTTGTCATTGAGGGGACCTAGTTTAACCATGTTAATTTTCAGGGATCCGCATGAACGAT
This sequence comes from Sequoia sempervirens, assembly GCA_007258455.2. NCBI lineage: Eukaryota > Viridiplantae > Streptophyta > Pinopsida > Cupressales > Cupressaceae > Sequoia > Sequoia sempervirens. Next base: position 17,902 of record VDFB02384169.1, read on the forward strand.
CGATTGAGTTATGAAGATCTATGTGCTGACAATTGTTCAGTTATTTCGATTAGTGTTCTTGAGGGAAGATGATGTTATTCTAGTAACTAGAGTTGTTGTGGCTGTTTCGGTCATGATTCGTGAAGCTCATGGATGTTTCCAGATCATGTGTTGTTGGTCCACATTGATCTATGTGCCCGAGATTGGTATTTTCTTTTGAGAGTTGATGTTTTCCGTGTTCTTGGCCGACAGGGTGTTGTGGTGTGTTCTGGATCTTCAAGGAATAATTTAGAAGGTGTTTTCATGATCAAGGATGTTTTTTTGGGTCCTGGCTTGGTTGTGGTCGACCTTGGTTGATTCACATTGCAAGTTGTTATTATTTGGGGCCGACCTATCTGAGTTGGCACGTTATTTTACTAGCCATTGTAATTGGGCTGACATGTTAAGGGTTAGATGATGTGCGAATGATATAAATATAAGAGAGAGGATTTGTTGTGATAGACAGAAGAGGGATAAATTGACAAGGTGCTTGATAGTGTGAAGTATGAAGCACGGTGATGAAGTATTCTAATCCAGAAGAATCTCAGAGCATAAAGAGTGTGGAGTAGGAAAATTAGTTGATGAAAATTGTTGTTGTATGAATTTTTTGTAATCCTTGGACTACGACCTATAATCTGTAAAGCCCAAGAGGCATGTGTAATGTGTTTTGAGATTATAATATAATGTGGATGAGCTTTGAAGGCTGGGTTTTTCCTTGTTAGGGTTTTCCCAGGATATATCTTGTGTCTGATGTTCTTGAATGTCTTTTATCTTTCTATGGATTAGTTGTTAATTTTTGTTGCATATCTGTGTGATCATGGAATTGGTAGTCTAGGCTGCAAGGTTGGACAGTCCTTAATTGAATCCTCCCACCTTGATTGCATCAAATGGTATCAGAGCTGGTTGTGAGTCTATTTGTTGGTTGTGGTGTTGAAAGAAGTGCAAAATCCTAGAAGAGAGATCGAGGCAAGATTTGGTTGTTTATCCAATTTGTTTCAATGGGGAAGAGTGGGAAGAGGATGAAGAAGGAAAATGAAACCCTAATGTGTGAAAGGGATACTTTGGAGGAAGAATTGTGTGAAATCAAGAAGTGTAATGCAGAATTGATGGAGAGGATGAAAGATCTAGGATGAGACAAGTATGATGCGCTTGCAGAGGAACTGAATTATGTCAGAAGGAGAAATGAAGAACTAGAAGTAGAGTTGGATATGTTTGAGGATCTTAAAAATAAATTTACAGAAGGTTTCAAGTTATTTGAAAGGGTGGAAAAGAGGAACAAAGATCTGGAGAAAATTTTGAAATGGTTGAACAAGGAGAACAATTTGTAGAAGGAAATATCTAGCTTGAAGGAACATGCTAATTAGTTGGAGAAGGAAAATGAAATATTGAGATCTAAACTTGAAGTGTGTGATGTTTCAAGTGATACTAATGATTTGTGTGATGTTACTGAAGTTTCTTTAGAAGCTAAAGTTGAAGATAACAAGGTAATGAAGCCTGCAATTGTTAGTGATGGTATTGGTTTCAAACTCATGCAAGGAATGGGATATGAAGGGAAAGGATTGGGAAAGCAACAACAAGGAGTTACAGAACCTCCTAAACCAATAAAGAGATAAAAAAGTGAAGGCCTTGGATATGACAAAGGTATTAATGTTATTGCAAGTTTGAATCGGAGAAGAGAAGGTATGTATTGTTCACATTGTAATAGGCATGGACATGTAAAGGAATTGTGTTGGGATCTATATCCTTGTAAGTTATGTGGATTAAGGAATCATTCTGAGAAGATTTGTTGGAATAAGATGAGAAGGAGAAAGCATATGACAGGTTATGAGCAGATGGATTATGGGTGGATTGATGGAGCAAAGTGGAAACATGTTACTTGTGTGCTTAGAAGATTGTACAGATGGAAGAAGTCATATATTGGAGGAAAAGATGGATCAAGATGCAAAGAAAGAAACCCTTATGCAGAGCATAGAAGAGTTTGGAGGAAGAAAGAGTCAAGTGTTGAGTGTCATCAAGAACTTGATGTCAGAGAATCTAATGAAAGAGAAGTAGTGAAGGATGCAGGGATAATTTGTGCAAATAAAGAAGAGCCTTAATTAATTTATCCAGAGGAAGGAGAACCTTTAGAGGAATCAAATTTCCTCATGGAACCGAAAGAAGGTGAAGCATTAATCTTAAGGAGAAAGTTTGGTGAAGTAATTGTGAATGAAGGAATTGATCTCGAGGTAACTTGCGAAGAAGGCTTGCTCAGACCGTCGACTAGTGAGGTAGTGCAAGGCTTGCAAGTAGATCATCAAACCTTGACCATGACAAGATGAAGAACCAGATGAAACTTGTAGGGTGGGCTTGCTCAGATCGTCGACCAATGAGGCCATGCAAGGCTTGCAAGTAGAACACTGAACCTTGGAGAGCTTGAGGTAGTTTGCAGGGTGGACTTGAATAAAATGCCAACCTTGAGGTAGTTGCAAGTACCTGTAGACAAATTGTCGAACCCATTTAAGGAGAAAAAATTGGATTTGATATATTATAGACCAAAGTGAAGAGGCTCATTTTTCAAATAACCCCGAGAGTCCGATGTAGGGGCATCTAAAAGCACTTAGAATTTGAAGCAGTTGACAATGAAGTTCAATTTAGCCATCAACTTGGCTAGCTTAGTGTATTGATGAAATGAGGTAATAGATTAAAGGGTTTTTCATTGAGGGTACCTAGTTTAACCATGTTAAGTTTTAGGGATCCACATGAAGGATCGATTGAGTTATGAAGATCTGTGTGCTGACAGTTGTTCAGTTATTCTGGCTGGTGTTCCTAAGGGAAGATGATGCGATTCTAGTAACTGGATTTGTTGCGGATGTTTCGGTCATGATACGTGAAGCTCGTGGATGTTTCCAGATCATGTGTTGTTGGTCCACATTGATTTGTGTGCCCGCAATTGGTGATTTTCTTTTGAGAGTTGATGTTTTACATGTTCTTGGCCGACAGGGCATTGTGGCATGTTGCGGATCTTCAAGGAATAATTTAGAAGGTGTTTTCGTGATCGAGGATGTTGTTTTGGGTCTTGGCTTGGTTGTAGCCGACCTTGGTTGATTCACATTTCAAGTTGTTATTGTTTGGGGCTGACCTATTTGAGTTGGCACGTTATTTTACTAGTCATTGTAATTGGGCCGACATGTTAAGGGTTAGATGATGGGTGGATGATATAAATATAAGAGAGAGGATTTGTTATGACAGATAGAAGAGGGATAGATCGACAAGGTGCTTGATAGTGTGAAGTATGAAGCACAATGATGAAGTATTCTAATCCGAAAGAATCTCAGAGCAGAAAGAGTGAGGAGTAGGAAAAGTAGTCGATGAAAATTGTTGTTGTATGAATTGTTTGTAATCCCTAGGCTATGGCCTAGAATCTGTACAGCCCGAGATGCATGTGTAATGTGTTTTGAGATTATAATATAATGTGGATGAGCTTTGAAGGTTGGGTTTTTCCTTATTAGGGTTTTCCCAAGATATATCTTGTGTCCGGTGTTCTTGAATGTCTTTTATCTTTTTGTGGATTAGCTGTTAATTTATGTTGCATATCTGTGTGATCATGGAATTGGTAGTCTAGGCTACAAGGTTGGATAGTCCTTAACTGGATCCTCCCACCTTGACTGCATCAGTATCAAATGCATAAATCAAGAATCATGGTGAAATAGGAAAACAATGGAGCTGATTTTCCTTTGAATGCATTTGTTTTAGTTTTTGCATAGTTAGTTTGCATTTTGCATTTGTATTTATTTGGAAAGGCTTTATTGATGATATGCTAGAATTTTGATTTGAATTTATAGATTAAATCATTTAGTTTTCCAATTTTTAGCATGTATAGTCACCTTACATCCATGGTCCCTATTCCTAAATCTTATATGGTACTTGATACATCTTATCAACATTTGTCACTATAGACACTAATTTCCAAAAACTTCAAACAATGAACCATATTAGTATAGTGTTAGTCTGTTTAAAGCAAGTAAAACTAGCATCTCTATGAAATATTGAATCATACTACATAATGCAAACAAATCACTAAAATACCAAATAAACTAATTGAAAGCATGTGAAGTATTTTCAAACCTATCCCATAGTGGATTGGTGCTACTTTGATGTGGAAAGTAGCTCTTTCCCAATCCTTGATAAACTTGATAATGGATATGCCTTGAAGATGCTATGGATGATGAATTAGATGCAAGATGATAATCAAGATGAAGTGCAAGATGAATGTGTATCAAGTTGTGTCCCAAAAATCAATAGAAAAACCTCCATTTATAGGAATGAAGGATGCAAGAATGAAAAACATGAAGGATGTGGGACAAAACATGAGCCAATGACAAGATGGCACTTGTCAAGATGTGAGAGGATGAAGGTTGTGCGCAATTTGATCAATGTGCCAAAAAGGAGGAGATTTGAAATTTGAAAGTTGGCTTGTTGGAGGGAGAAGAAAGAGTCTTAAATTCCAAGTGGGAGGCATGTAAGAGACAATGTAAGAGGAGTTAATGCCATGTTGGAGGACAAAGAAACTTGGAAGGGAAAATTCAAATTTGGGGAATATTCCCTCTTGATGCCTTTTTTGAACAAAATTAGATGAAATAATAAATCAAATAAATTGATTTATTGTGCAAGTTGCAAAAGCTAGAGAAAAGAGGATTAGTGTTAGAAGTTAATCATGATTTAATTAACTTTAGACAGAGATTAGTCAACATGACATTCGACGAGATTTTGGATTTATTTAAATCAATGGAGTGAAATAAATGGATATTGTTTTAATTTCAAATGGTAATGATTGAATTAAGTGAATAAACTTAGGAGATAATTAAACAAAGTCGATTTATTTGAATCTAAAGAGAACCTAGGGATTAATCAAATAAACTTGATTTATTTAATTGATGGGAGAATATGATTTAATTAAATATGAGGAATGCATGATGCCAATTTGAATGTCTAAGATTTTTCCTAATTCACAAATGTATTTGTTGCATTGCTTCAAAGAATAACTCACTGCACAACTTAAAAAATAAACAAATTACGTTCTTTAGCAGAAAGTGAAGGTATTGGTACATCATTTCTCGAGAGATCGAAAGAAAAGTCTAATTTATGGTTTCATCCACAACAGAGGTTGAAGATAGACGTATGGATGGCTATGGTGATGATGCATATGAGATGGTTTCAAGATGCTTAGAATAACCAATCTATATTATCCTAAACAACTTAAAATGATGATGTAATGCATGTGATATGGATGATGTGATAATGCCAATGGATGTTTTATGAGAATGCATGGTTTATGAGATGCTTAGACTAACAAATCTATATTATGCGATGATGAAAATGCATGTGAGGTGATTAGTGTTTCTTATATGATATGATATGATGTGCAATATGCTAATGGTTTGAAGATGCTTAGAATAACCAATCTATATTATCCTAAACAGCTTAAAATGATAATGTAATGCATGAGATGGATGAGATGGATGATGTGATATGCTATGATTATGATATTTATGTATGATAATGATTTGTGGATGTAGGATGGATGCGTAAAATTTGATGATGATTAACTATCCTGGCATGATGTTAGCGCAAAAAAGAAGAAATGAGATGATGAAAAGAGGATTCAACAAGCCGACTTTATGAGAGATGATGATGAGAAATGGAAGATTTTATTATTAGGAATTGGGACTTTAAAAGGGCCACTAACCTTATGTTTGATAACACACACATAGATGTGATGCATCAGAATTATAAAACAGGGATGGTGTTGCACCTAGTGTGATGGACTTTGACTTCGACAATTAGATAGGAGTATCCCTATTCACACTTGACATGAAAAAACTTATTTAGGATGTAGTTGAGATATTTCAAACATCTCAAACCAAAACATAGAAAATTAGAACCTTCCCATGTGGTCAACAAGATATTTAAAACACCCTCCCTATAGACCAAACAAAGTAAGCATGACAAAGGTTATATTACAAGAATATCCAACAAGCCACTTGATAGATAAAAGATAATGATTGATGCCCCAATTCCTTTCTCTAGATCATTTTTCTTAGACATCCTTCGAGGAGTCATTGGAATGAAGCAATAAGATAAATCAAAAGAAAATATCAAATAAACAAACAAGCCAATGTTCTTCATACCTCTAGCCAAAGGGATGTCTTTTTAGGATAGGATCTGAGAATGATTGCCAATAGATAATTCCCATTGTAGGAAAGATACATCCTAGATCATGTTAGTGGATGGTGGCACGTTGTTTTTGTTTATCCAAAATGTTTTTCCAAAAGATAATGTCCATTGTAGGAGGGATACATCCTAGGACATGTTATTAGTGGATGGTGTGGCAAGTTGATAGGTTGTTCAAAGGCTATTGATATAAGGTTGATTGACATGTTTTGTGAATGATCAGAGTTTCATGTTGTGTTTAAAGGTTTGTTGGCTTCAATTTTGATTTTTACATTTGAAGTTTTCTTTTGCTAAGGTATTTGTAGTTGTTTTGTTTATTTTGCCAAAGGGTAGAGTGTGATGATTTGTTTATTATGGATAGAGATTATTCTTGGTGAAAGCAGGAAATAGGATGGATGGAATTTTAGAGTTTTAGATATTTTTTGATGTTTTTTTTAAATATTTTGAGGAAGGCTATTTTTGGTGTTTTTGAGATTTTGCAGTAACACGATTTTCAAATTTCCAATGTTTTTGGGTTTTATGAATTTTATGAATGTTTTACACTGGATTTTTGAGTGTTAGGGGTGATCAAATATTAAAGCCTTACCTATGTTTAAGCTCGAGAGCGGCGTAGTTAGGATGACCATATTTTTGATGTTTTTTTTGACTTTTTGACTTGTTTGGGATTTTGATATGTTTTGAATGTTTTGGATTTTCTTAGTTTCTATAGATATTTTTGGATTTTTGATATTTCAAATATTTTGTTTTTGTGTTCTTTTTGAATATTCTTAGTTTTTGATATGATTTTTGGATGTTTTGGATTTTTCTCCATGATTTTGTGATTTGGATATAGATATGTGTGATGATATATTTTCTATTTAGGATTTTTATTTAAACCAAGCTAAGGTTAATTGATCGGATTGATGGATTGATGATGATAACATTATTGAGGATACACAAGAATGCAAGGATAGTGTTAAGCAACACAATGATTAGGATGGATATCCCAAGATGATGCAGGATTGGATTTGATTGATCAAGATTGATGATGATAACATTGTTGAGGATACACAACAATGCAAGGATAGTGTTAAGCAACACAAGGATTTGGAAAGGATATCCCAAGATGATGATGGATTGATTGGATTTGATTGATTAGGATTTTGAAGCTTGGTTTTGGAACAAACTTGTTTTGAATGGTTTGATGTGACGTTTGAAGTGCAAATTAGATGCGATTGATAGTGATTGTTTGGATTGATGTTCGATGAAAGATGAAGATTGATAATGAATGTATTCTTGTCAAAATGTGCCATGGAATAGTGATTTGGGTTTTGGATCACAAATTCTTTGACCAATTTGATTTTCCAATGTTCAAATCACCACATAAGTTGGAGGATATAGATCAAGATTTATTCCCGAAGCAAGATGTACATACCTACCCCAATGTCTAGCAATGTTTGGAATGCCATGGGTGGATGCTTGGATAGGTGTATGGATGGATGGATATGGTAAGCACACAAAGGATGCCAAGGATTATCTTGCGATAAGATAAGGTGTTTGAATGGAGGAATGCTTCATTGGATAATGCTTCATAGTCAGATAATGCTGGGTAGGACAGGATCAATGAAAATGACCCATGTCAAGATGTTTAACATAAGCAAGCATAAAGTGTGCACCAAAATTTTTCAAGATCAGGATAACTTGGACTATGGATGCAGATATATGCGAATGGATTGGATAAATGGTTCATGGTTGAATGGATATATTATGGATAAGATGGGTGGAATGTTGGATTTATTATGGATGGGATGAGAAGCTTCCACTTGAACTAGCATATGTAAAGATGCTCAATTCTACATGATGCTTGTTTTCGAGTTTTTCATCATGGTACCTATCAGAAGCACCACCATGAGTAGTTTTCATAGAGGATGGTTTTGTTCTTTACTATTTTCAATCCTTTTTGATTTTTTATATTTTATGTTTTTGATTTTTGATTTTTGAAGGACTTTAAAGCTCATGTTGAACCACTTGGTGGTGTTGATGTAGATAACCACGTCTCATAATGTGCCATCAATATCCTACTTCCAGAAGAAGTTGCTTTCAAGATATGTCCCTTGAATACAACTTTTAAGATTCACGATGCTTTGTTGATACGAGTTAACTTTGTCTTTGTGCACATGGCGATAGAGTGCCTTGAATCCTTATGATGAAGGGTTGTTGCCAATGCATAGTCAAATGAGAGTGGATACCATGCGTGCAAGTGCTAATGGAGTGTGTTTAGGAATAAAAGATGAATTGGTTGATAGCTTGGAACCCTTGATTCTCCAAACTTGGGAAGATGAGCAATGATGGGTAGATACAAAAGTGTGCATGAAACTAGGACCAACTGCTTGATATACCTTGTACGTTGCTTGAGAAGCCTACTTTTTCCTTTGCGGGCATCTTTGATGGATAATTTTCCCTCTTTTATTTTTTTTTTTCCCATAGTTTCTTTGACTAATGGAGTTTGATAGGGATAATATTTCTTTTTTATTCTTTGGTATCCATGTGTATTTGATTTATCCTTCAATGCTTTGCTTCTTTTTCTTTGATAACATTCTTTGTGCTTTGATTTAACTCTTTCTTTTGATGTTGGTCCCAATTTGTGGATGGGGTGATGGGTGGATGAAGATTCATGGCATGGCTGGTTGTAGTATTAGCATTAGTTTCATCATAAGGATTATTCGTGCTCCCTATGTTGATGCTTGCACTAGATAAAGTTTCCCCTAGTATTATAGAGGTATCATTGATGTTTTTAGCTCCCTTAATTGTCAAATAACCAAGACCTTGATGCTTAGGATTGCCAATAATCTGCATTGGTTCTAGGATACCCTATTCATGTAGGCCTAATCCTTTGCCTTGATAATTCATCTATTGAAACATTTTATTTGCAATATGATATGATTTACCTTGGACACAAGGTGCTAATCCTTCTCTTTTCTGTCATGGATCTTCAAAGGTGATAGATCCTTCATTGATAAGATAGTTTTCCCTTAAAAAGGTAAGTGATCCAAGTTTATAAGTGATAGGATCCCCCATGTGTGGGATAACTTCTTGATTGATATAGTTGGCTTGATCTTGTAGAAGATTAGATTTTAATGCTTCTTCAAGAGGTGTCGATGGTTCACTGTCCCCATAAAAGTCTTCCTTATGATTCATTTTTTATATGTCTTCACAAGATGTTCCTGATTCACAACTTCTATAGAAGCCTTCTTCATGACCCATTTATGATCCATCTCTAGATTTTTCTGTATCTTGATCATGTGTATAAATGTTAAGAGTAGGAGACTCTTATTCCTTGGTAATGATATCAAGAGTATAAGACTCTTGCTTTCAATGAAGATCATCTACGTGTCCATCCAAAGAAAACATCTCGTAGGTAGATGGAGGAATATGTACTACATGGATATGGTCATCATTTGCGACATCTTGTATAGATAGGAGAGTGTCCATTAGATCATTGTAGTATCTTGGAGATCAAATTCTTGTTCTTGAATGATTTTAGAATTGCTTTTGACATGCTTTGGATCAAGTTCTTGACATGGGTCATTTTTAAAGGTTGGATTGCTTATAAAGGGTTCTTGGATGTCATCATTAGACATGGGAAGTAGCTCAATATCCTCTTGATCTTTGGATGGACTTAGGTCAAATGTGTTGAGGATTCCTTCAGTATTTGTAACCATGAGGTCAAAGGATGTCAATATGTCTTGGGAAGGACCATTGCTAGACTTTGGTGAAAGATGTTGATCATGTTTTGGAATAAATTATTGAGATATGTTCTCTAACTCATTAGGATGTTCTCTAACTCATTAGGTGATGTAGATACATTTTCAACATGATCATTGGTCAATGGATCGTGGATTATGTCAATGGGATCAAATAATTCTAACACTCCTTAAAATAGATCACTAAAAAGTGGCTCTTGATGTATGGTGAGTTGATCATCGGATGAAGTGGAAAAATATTCCATGTGCTCATTGATGAATAGGTCTTGATCATTGTTCTCATCAATTGTGGTGGAGAGATTGTTAATGCTATCACTAGTGATTGAATTCTGATTATTGTCCCCAATAGCTATTACCTTTTGATCAATCAGGTCTTGGATGAGACTTTTAAGTCGAATACAATCTAATGTTGTGTGTCCCTTTATTTTGTGAAAACCACAAAGGTTATTTTCATTGTACCATGGTGGTTTGACTAAGGGCTCTTGATAGTTTTCATAGGTGGTAATTGTGATTAGTTTTTCTTGCACCAATTGTTGCATGACCGATTTGATTGGCTTCCCAAGTGGTGTGTATTCTCGTTTGTTACCCTGTAAGACTTGTACTTTAAATTGGCAGGTTGTAATGATTGATTTTGGAGATGTGGTGATTGATCTTTGAGATGTGGTGATTGATCTTCAAGATGTGGGGGTTGGATTTGTTGATTTGGTCAATCTTGATATCTAGCTTCTTGACATTGGAGATATTGTTCTTGATGTTTGTGGACACAACTCGATGCTTTGATGACATGGTTTAACCAATGGAAGAGTGTATTAATTTTGGAGTGAAGATGTCTCTTGGCTCAATAAGTTAATTAGTTTGGCAAGTGAAGCAAGTTGATCTAGTGAAATTTGATCTTGATTTTTATTTTGACTCTCTTTATATAGTTGATTCTTTTGTTCAAGTAGATTTGGAATGTACACTTGTGGTGTTTGTATGGGATCATGGACAAATTGATTTTGTACAATGTTTTGATTTGGGATGATGTTTAGATTTGGCATGATAGCTTGAAATTGAACATCGTTGTGGTTGGGAACCATATTGCCTTGATTTAGGTAACTTTGATTTTGCATGGTGTTACCTTGACTTGGATCAATACATGGAGTTGTTAACATCTTGTTTGGAATTTGAACAACATTTGTATGATTTGCAAACATATCTATCTCAAAGTTTACCAAGTGTGGATTTGAAATGTTCATGTTTGGAAAACTTGTACTTGGCATGTAT
>VDFB02384170.1:0-16844 GCA_007258455.2 Sequoia sempervirens
CTCTTCATGTAACAACTCAATAGGGTTACTTTGCATGTGTGAAACCGCCGTTGTATCATGCTTACGTGACGTTTCACCATTGCTGTCATAAAAATCAGAAGTAGCCTTCAGGGCAGAAATTTCTCGAGTCATCTCATGCAAGGGCGATGTAGGTAAGCCATTACCCGAAGCGGTGCTAGTATGTTCTCGAATTAAATCAGCACTTCTATCAAACTCATCACATAAATTTCTGCCTTCTTCATAGGAGACTGAAAATATCAAATCATTTTGGCGAAGAGTGGTATCATCCTTATGCGTAGATTCTCTATCCTTTCCAGGTGTAAACAACTCACGAGCTGTAGTGAGATATTTCTGTTTTGCGAACTCTGTCTTATGGCAAAGACTCAGGTGCACATCCACGTAACTCATGAAAGGAAGTTTGTCTTTAATCTTCTGAGGTAGATTGCTATACTCCTGGAACATGCTATTCACTTCTCTTTCTGTGTTTGGTGGTGTTCTGTCAATAGTGATCCTTTCACTGGTCTCAGGTGATTCTAACTGCCACTTGTCATTCGCTGTCCTAAAGGTACCGGCGAACAAACCCTCATGCCTTTCACTTGTTATAACCTCATCGGGCTCCTGTCTCGTGAAAGTGGGCCTAGTAGGCCTGTCTGCTGTCCGTGACACTGTCCTAGGAGCTCTCCATGAACCTGCAACACTCCTGTCATCGTCACGATGTGGTGACGATCTCCTCGGAGTATCCAGTCTCTGAAGTGCAACTGCCAACTGCCGTAATACACCATTTGACCGCCGTTCACCTGCACTAAGTTCTCTGAGTGCATGCAAGACCTCTACACGGTCCTGACCTCTGTTATTGTAAGGAGTCTCTGTTCTAAGATTAACTGTTCTATCAGTCCTGTAATACCTGTCAGTTCTGTCAGCCATGTTTCCCGGCTGCCAGATCGAACCCTGTTGCCTGCCAACCAAAGTTCGCCTGAATAAATAAATACCTGATAAGACCCAAACTGTTCCGGCTGCAGAAGACGGCTAAACCCTCAGGATGGCAGGATTTAGCTCTGATACCACTGTAGAAACCCCTGTTTCCCTGTTTCTGAATCTGTCTGTTTTTTTGATTGTTTTGTGTATTTTTGGTGTTTTTGCAGGACAAATGGAATGTACGATTTTTGCATATATTTGAAATAAATGCTTTTAAGAATGATTTCACTTCGTAAATCTCAAACCCTAATATAGATACTGAATCTGGTTCATAAATTATACTTCTGCAACTATTACAATAAAGAATTGATGACATGCAAAGTAAAAGGCAATGGTTATTGAAAACCTGATTTTTAATACAGCATTAAATGTTCTGATGGGAATGGTACGGCTGCAACAGAAATGTCCTTCTCCCTCCATCCAGTGTTTGCAGATGACTCCAGCTTGGTAGGCGCACCCTTTGATGAAGATTGGAAGCTATTATAATAGGCGTTTTCCCTCAAGAAGAAGAAACACGGCTTTATGTGATGGTACGGCCTGACATTGACTGGTACGGCTGTCAGCAATAACTCATATTTGTATAGCTTCTTTTGATCCTCCAGAGACTCTGTGATGTTAGGCGCCTTGATGAGTGAGAACTAACTGCAAAGGAAAGAGATGTTTTTGCTCTGGAACCCACATATGGCTCTCTTGGAATAGTACGGCCAGGTACAAAACAGTACGGCCCTGTGTGCAGCAATATCAATAAATAAAATATACAGCCTTCTCTGTGGTCTCCTGTATCTAGTAAAAAATAGGTGCTTTCCTGAATAGATTTGTTCAACTGGATTCAACTCTGAAAACCCCTGAATATATCAACTCTGTGATGCTCTGCAACTTCTTCTGAAATGAAGAAATTCCTCTGATGGCAATAAATCAGATGTTATTTCACATCCTCTGAACTGCTTCGATGGAGATGGCTCGTTCTCCAACGAATTTCGAACTCAAACCCTAAGGTCTTCGTTCTCTGGCAAGACTGGCAAATTTTCAATTCATAAAATATCATAATGGCTCAGAAACCAATGCAAAAACCTTTATCCTTCTCAAAAGTGTGATTTCCTTAATAATAGGAAATCATTAAAATATTCACCTTTTTAATTCTTTTAATTTCCTCATAGTCTCAGCGAAATATTTTAATAATAAATTAATACGCAAACTGGCCCCTTTCTGATGATGGGCGCCCCCTTTATGAGAATCACTTAAGTTATAATCAAAAATTATAACTTTATATTATAAACATTAAATAATTAATATTTAATCAATATAATTAAATATTAATATCTTCCTCGTTAATTATCCGATTACTGTTCCGTGCGGTATGAACCCAGCCAGAGTGATTCGATCTCGACCACATTAAGCTGCTAAAAATGAGGTTACATTGCACACTTGGAAGCTGCTAAAATACTTGGTCTGCAATAAACGTCCGAATGAGCCCGAATGAAAGCCAATTGATTAAAACGGCCAATCTGATGCTAAGCCAAACTCCCATACGACCCTCTAACCACTCTGTCAGCCTACGAGGGTCTCATGATGGGCCAATCTCACGATCTCTGATGCTCGCCAAAAATGGGGACATGACACAGAACAAACAAAACTTTCTATCTTAAATACTGGCTGGCTATTTCTCATCTTAGGTACTTTCTTAGCATGTCAAAAGCGGCAAAATATTGATCTGACCATCACGGGTTCGCATGCTTGATTATTTGCAGCAAAACCCGTCTTAGATTTTTTCGAAAGTGCCACTGTAGTCTTCATTAGAGCTTTGTGCTTTTTCGAAGATTTCTTTTGCATGTGGGCCAAAATCCACATCTTTTGAAAATCGCATCATGCGGGTTTGTTGAATTCCATTGTCTTTAACCCATGTTCCAGATTTTCTCAAGAAAAATTGCCTCGGGAAGCTCTAAAAACCCCTGCAGTTCTCGACTGAAAAGTCTTTGCATGTTAGGCTAAACGGCGTTTTTTCACAATTTTGACGTTGTGGGTTGTCTTAGAATCATTTTCCGGACAAAACCCATGTCTCAGAATTTTTGGTGAAAATTATCCTCCGACAGGGTATTTTTAGCCTCACTAGGAGCCATTTTTGCTTTCTGGAGAAAGTTGTCAGAACATAGCCGTGTTCACAGTCAACGGGCAAGTTTTTCAAAAGGCGGTTCAATTAGACTGAATTCAAGACCAAATCGGTCTTAATTTAGGTTTTCATCAGAGCAGCTGACAATGAAGCGTTACGCTGCAAAAGGAACAGAGATTACTCCATTTACGAAGCCGCCAAAGTCACTCAAATCCCATGCCATTGTCTTCATGAAGATGGTACCTACGCTGATCTCAAGGCTGTGCAAACTGAGTTTCAGAAGCTTGTTCGTGATATCTTGATAGAGATTCTATGTTGTCTATGTTGGATCACATTTCAGTAATTTCAGTTAATTTCAAGAAAGCGGCTGAAGATATCAAAGAATGCATGCATACGGTAAAAGAGGGCAACAAAGAATTGAAGAGACAGATTATTGCTTTAGACAATATCAAAGTGCCAGATGACAGAGAAATTGATGAGTTCTTGGTCGAAGTGTTAGACCGAGATGACATGGAGTGATCTACCAGTTGGAACCTGCAGTTAATTTCGAGGGTTGAGTCATGAGCAGCAGTTAACTCGACTTTCAGTCTTGAGTTTACTTGCTGACTTAACACATGCTCATCTCATTCTTGGAATTATCATCATAGGAGTTAGGGTTAGGGTTTCCAGTTAACTGAAGGTAGTGGCCAGTTAACTTTGCTTTAAATAAGGACGTGCATGCTTGCACATTGTCCATTTAGGTTAAATGTATCGGTTAACTGATGGTAGTTTTTCTAGTTAAGCGTATAGTTTTACTTCATTAGGGTTTAATAAATCTTGCATGCATTACCAAGGCTATAGTTAACTCAAAGGTGATTTTAGGGTTCCCTACACCTTGATGTATATAAATAAGAGCTTTTGCTCATTTTATGTAATTAACTTTTGCATGAGGAAATATCATTGCCTACCTTGCCCTCAATATTACTCTTTTGGTATTTGTTCATGCGTCTTTGCTATTATAATGAATTATTATGCCACATAGGGTTTCATGCAATTATAATAGTGAATTCTTTCCTGTTTTGTGTTCAATAAACTTGTCCAGATTGAGATGATAGTTGTGCCACCTTGCCTTCAAGTAGAGAATCTGTACTGGGTTATCGTGTGATGTGTGTGAACAATAAACTTGTTCGGATTGAGCTGATAGTTGTGCCACCTTGCCTTCAAGTTAAGAATCCGTACTTAGTTTATCGTATATTGTTGTTTCCAATAAACTTGTTTAGATTGAGCTGATAGATGTGCCACCTTGCCTTCAAGTTGAGAATCTATACTTGTTTATCGTCAGATAGTCAACCTTACTCCATTTCCTCATGCTCTGTTTGAGGAAATTGGATGGGTCTGAAATGGATTAAGCAGTGGTAGTTAATGATCTGAAACCAGAAATCATAGCTGTTCTTGGTTTTCATGACATGCCTCTCCGGTGAGAACAAAAGATAGGACTTAAGATTACTTTTCTTTTCCACGCATTCCAACACTACGAGGGAGCTTCCCCTCCTAATTTGAAGAGCACTCATTACGCAGTGTGCATAGCTGTTCGTACAAACCTGCACTCCAGAGGTGTTAGTTTTTACGCCAACACTCAGTAAACCTGTTGGGTCTTCACAACAGACGCAGTTTAAAAAGGTAATGACTTTTGCTCGTATCTATGTAGAAATTGATTTAAGCAAGCCACTGCCAGATTCTATTGAAGTGTGTGCTGGATCCTATACCTAGGTGCAACAGCTAGATTATGAAACCCTACCTTTTCGATGTCGTCTTTGTCATGACTATGGTCACTTGCAGCGTAAGTGCCCTAGGGCTAAGCCTGTGGTGCCCCAACCTTCTCAGCCTTCTCGCAATCTGCCTAGGTCTAATAAGGGGAAGGAGCCTATTTCAGGTGATGGTAACGATGATGATGGTTATGTCCCTGTCAAGGCTCGCAATAGGAATCGGGGGCAGAAGCGGACCTTGAGGGAGAGGCAGGATGATGACACTTTTAATAGGTGTGAGGTGCTGGATGATCTCAGCCAGGAGGAAGTGAATCCGGGGTTGCTGAAATAGGATCAAGGAACTCTGGGTACAGGACAAGACGGGCCTCCTTTGGAGGCTCTGCAGGTTGTGCAAGAGTGTGGGGTTGGGTTGATGGATACGGATCAACATTTGATTATCTAGGCTGAACAAGAATCTACTATTGGAGCTTCGAAGAGTGGTGGAGGTGGATCCCCATTACCCCTGAAAGATGGCACGGAAGTGGGGAAGGGCTCTTTGTCCTCTTCTCGTTTGGGTATTCAGCAAAAGGAACCGAAGAAAGGGGTTGGTGAGAGGACTTCCAAGTTGGGAAGGAAAAAGAATATGGATAAGATTAAATTAACTAGGGAAACTTTGGTGGAGTCAGGGTCAGTCAAGACTCTAGATTCGCATTTTTCATGCCCCTAGAAATGATTGTTCTCTCATGGAATGTTAGGGGCTTGAACAGTGGCCCTCGACAAAAAGCTGTTCGTGATTTGGTTAGGAATCATTCTCCAGATGTTCTTTTTCTTCAGGAGACTAAATTATCTATGGATAATATGTTGGACATGGCTTCTAAGTTGTGGAAATATGGTGAATGCCAGTGTGTGGGGGCTCTTGGTGCGTCTGGGGGGGTGGCTTGCTTTTGGAACCCTCAGAAGATTTGCCCTCTCTGGTGGATGTCCTCTAGATCCTCTATGTCCTTGGTCGCCTTTTGGTATGAGACTGGTGAGTGCATTCTCCTCTCTAATGTGTATGCTCCTGTTGAGTTTCAGGGTAAACAACTTCTATGGTCCCATCTTCGTTTTGTTCGTAGCTTAGCTCCTTTCCATCCATGGGTTATGGCTGGCGATTTTAATGCTATTGTGGAGTTGTCTGAGAAAAGAGGTGGAATTGCTAGGTTGGAGCCTTCTGCTCTGTTATTCAAAGATAGTATTTCATAATTAAATCTTATTGATGTTCAACCCAGTAATGGTCGCTTCACTTGGAATAATAGGAGAGTTGGTGAGAGTTGTGTTGCTGAGAGGCTGGATCGATTCTTGGTTTCCTGTTATTGGGTTGGAGATTTGTGGTCCACTCAATCTGAAATTCTTGATTGGAGAGGCTCTGATCATTGGCCTATTAAGCTTAGTATTATCTCTGCTCGGGGGCCTCGTTCTCCCTCCTTCAAGTTCCAACTTATGTGGTTACGAGATTCTACTCTTCATGAACATGTGGCTGAGTGGTGGAGGATTGGTAGACCAGCTTTTGGTACGAAAATGTACACTTTCTCCAAGCTTCTTCAGTTTATCAAATATTAGCTTAAAAGGTGGAATCGGCGATGTTTTGGTAATATCTTTCATGCTAAGGTCGCTCCTCAGGAGGAGTTGATAATATTATGTGGTTGATTCGAGAGAATGGGGCTTTTGAGGATCTTCTGAGGGAGGAGACTAGGACTCTGAAAGTGGTTAAGGAATTTGAATTGCGGGAAGAGATCTATTGGAAGCAAAAGGCCCGGGTTGAATGGCTACAGGAAGGTGATAAAAACACTGCCTTCTTCTTCAATTCGGTGAAGGACAGGAGGCATGGTAATTCCATTTCTATTCTGGTAAATGATAGGGGGGAACGTCTTGCCTTGTTCCAGGAAATCTCTGCTGAGGCATCTCAATACTTTGCTACTTTATTCAGGGAGGATTCGCGGGGGGGATCTGTTGAGGAAGCACAAGTTCTTTCTTGTATTCCTCAGTTGGTCTCCAGGGAGGCGAATGAGTATCTGATGAAAGAGATCTCTCTTGATGAGCTGGAGGGGATTGTGTTTCAGATGAAGAGGGGTAAAGCTCCTGGCCCCGATGGTTTCCTGATTGAATTTTTTCAAGAATTCTGGGATATCATAAAGTTGGATCTTCTGGTGGTTATCCATGAGTCCCAGAGGAATAAGCAGATGCTTCGTGCTCTAAATTCCACCTTCCTTTCTCTCATCCCCAAGTGTGAAGGGGCTGATAGGTTATCTCAGTTCCGGCTTATCTCTCTTTGCAATGTGGCATATAAAATCATTTCAAAGTTATTGGCTGAGAGGTTGAAGAAGTGGCATAAAGTGCTGATTTCAGAGGAACAAAGTGGATTTGTGGAGGGTCGTCAAATTCTTGATGGGGTTGTCATTGCTATGGAGACCATCCATTCCATGGACAGCTCCCATGAGAAGGCAATGTTCATTAAGCTAGATATGGCTAAGGCTTATGATAGGGTTAGATGGTCTTTTCTGCGAAAGATCCTTGTTTCTTTCGGTTTTGGTGAGGAGTGGATCCAATGGGTCATGAGTTGTGTCACGTCTGTTTCCTTCTCAGTTTTGATAAATGGAGATCATTCTGATCTTTTTGGTGCCTCAAGGGGTTTGCGCCAAGGGGATCCTCTTTCTCTGTATCTTTTTATGCTTCTTGTGTAAGGTCTTGGACGTTTGTTGAAAAGAAAGGTGGAGCTTGGCATCATTCAGGGTTGGCGATGGGGTGGAGATTTGCCTCCACAATCTCATTTGTAGTTTGTTGATGATACTGCCTTGATGGGGATGGCTACTGTTAGGGAAGCTTCTAATTGGAGGCAGGTGTTGGATATTTATCTTGTTGCTTCGGGGCAATTGATTAATGAGGAGAAATCTTCCATCTTCTTCTTAAATACACTGGCCCCCATACAGAGAAGAATTGCTAATATCTTGAGGTTTCAGATAGGGGTTCTCCCTTTGACGTATCTAGCTATCCCAATTTTTGTTCATCGACTTCCCAAGGGTTCTTGGCAGAATACTATTGATAAGCTCTGTGCAAAAGTTAATCATTGGACCCATAGATGGTTGTCTTTTGCGGGGCGGGTTCAGCTTCTCAAGTCGGTGGTGCAGGCTCTCCCTACCTACAGATGTATGCTTTAAGTGGCTTCGATGGGTTTTCTGAGGGAGTTGAATTCTCTTGAAAGGCAGTTCTTATGGGCTGTAAGTTTGTCGTCTTCCAAGTGGACCCTGATCAGGTGGGATGTTGTGTGCAGCCCAAAGCAATTTGGTGGTCTTGGTCTTCGACAGTCTGCGCTATCCGGAGTGGCTGTGGCTGCTAAGCTATTCTGGAGATGGTGTGTGGAGCAGGATCAGCCGTGGGCCAAGATATTATCTCATAAGTATTTCCCGGGGATTCCTCGGCAGGATCTCCCTCGTTACCCTCTTGAGGGGAAAGGTTCAGTGATTTGGAATACTCTTCAGAAGGGTGCGAAGCTCATCAAGGAAGGTTTATTTTGGATTTGCAGACGGGGCACTGACGCTCTTGTCTGGTCAGATTCTTGGGATGGCTTCCTTCCACTTACTTCTCAGTTCCCCAACCTACTTCCTATGTGTCAGAGATTTCTTGAGGCTGGCTGGTCTAGGTTGAGTGACTTCAAGTCTGTCGCTTCTTTTGGTCAGTTGGAGGTGGCTCGTTGGAAGGATCCTGCGGAGTGGCCGGATTTGGGACTTGCGGAAGAAAGTGTTGAGCTTCACAGGATTCTTTATAGTAGGAGTTGTAGTTCTCTTCTGGAAGAGGATATTCTTGCTTGGACCCATAATCCTAAGGGGGTTTATTCTGTTGCTTCTGGTTATCAAGTGTTATTGGCTCAGAAGCTGACCGGGGCGGAGGTTCATTGGTGGAAAAGGGTATGGAATAAACTCTCGTGGCCAAAATGCAACTGCTTTGTTTGGAGTTTGGCGTGGAATAGGTGCTTGACTTGGGACAACATTTGTAAACGGGGATTCCAGGGACCTTTGATTTGTGTTTTGTGTGGGAGAATGGAAGAGGATTCTTCGCATTTGTTCTTCCAGTGCCCCTTTGTTGTGTAGCTTTGGCATTGGTGGTGGGAGGTGTGGAAGCTTCCTTGTATTCATGCTTGCTCTTTGGTTGAATTCTGGGATAGTATAGGAAGACCTCCTTCTATGGCTTCCTTTTTGCAGGATGTTTGGTCTGTGGGCCCTACCTTTCTGCTTTGGCAGATATGGCTGGAGCGAAACCGCCAAATTTTTCGTGATTAGAAGTTGGTGGGTCGGCAAGTGTGGATGCGTATGTTAGGAATGGTGTAGGAGTCGGTTTTGGCTAAGTGTGATGTGGTTTTCCCCTTGGAGAGAGGTGATGCTGAGTTGGTGGCCAGACTGGGTCTTCAGGAAATTCATTCTTCTTTTGTCAGATCCAGGAACTGCAGGCATGGGAGAAAGAGTGTTCACCGGGTTGGAAGGTGGTTACCTCCTCCAAATGGTTTTTTAAAGATCAATACGGATGGATCTTCTAGGGGAAATCCTGGGCCTACTGGGATTGGTGGGGTTGGCAGGGACTCAACTGGGTTGGTGATTTTTTTGTTCTCTATACATGAGGGGGTGAAGACTGGTAACTTCATGGAGGGTCTGGCGATTCTATATTCTATTGAGAGGGCCCTTGCTTTGGGTTGGCGAAAGGTTATATGTGAAGCTGATTCACAGATCTTGATTAATCTGTTGAATGAGCGGAAGATATCAGATATAAATTGGCAGTTGGCTTCGGTGGTTCAGCGGATTCTTCAGATTAGTTCCTGGATGGAGGAGACTTCCTTTGTTCACATCCTGAGGGAGTGGAATCGTGTTGCCGACTGCTTGGCCAAATGGGCCTCTGAGCATGATAGTGGTTGGAAGGTTGAGGATTGGGATCAGGTTAACCCTGAGCTGCGTCCAGATTTGGACCGGTTCTTTGAGGAGGATAGGAGGATACATGGGGATAGTTGATAATGTTTTTTGCTGTGGGTTTGTTTCTTTGTTTTCTGGGGCTGGGTCCCTTGGTTATTATTGTTATGCTCTTTTTTGATTTCCAATAAAGTTTTTACCCCTTTGTTTTAAATTTTTTTTTTATAGTGTGTCGCTAGATTTAAAAGCAAATGAGTTCACTACACATTATGATCTATACAAATATCCTATGTTACTAGGTTTGTCAAGAACCCCCCTCTACTGGTATGGGTCTCATCTAGTCCTGGTTCACTCATGAGTTTTCCCAGGGTACCGCACGGGCATCTCAAGTTCCCTGTGGGTCCTTCATAGGGAACTCAAGGTGCTTGGGTGGTACTTGGGCGAACTCAAGATGTATCCGAGCCAATCCAAGGGTATACACGACTACTAGGCCCCAAAAAATTAAAAAAAACATTCTGAAAAGCAATTTTTTATAAATAAATAAAAAAAAAAACTTACGTAAAAGCAATTGCTCGTACTAAAGTGAGGGCATAACACTTCATTCAACTCATTTGACAAACACAAAAGACCAAAACTATATTTTATTCTTCCAAGCTACCATTGTTGGGTTTTGAAGGTTGGTTCATTTTATTCAAAAATGAGGGTTACAAGAGAGTTAAACCTACATCAACAGGGGAAACATAGCTGCACAAAGAAGATTTAACCATCAATGGTGAGTGAATATTTGGTTTTTTTCAAGTTTTGAATAACTTTTTTAAGATCTTTCAAGTTTTGTCAAATTTTTTGGTAAGTTTTAAATATTTTTTTAACTTTTTATGCATAATAAGGGGTTATAATGCCGATTTTTTTTAATTGTAGGGTTGTTAATTTGTAATGTTCTTTTGTTTTAAGTTCAAATTGAATGGTTGGTAGTTCTAGTTCAGTTGCCCCAATGCAAAGAGTTCATTTAAATTTGATACATCATCACCTCTTGGGTGACATATGACACTAATATCCAAGTGTTGTCTTGAGTGAATTTGGCCACTCCATATCTTCAAGGAATCATGATGTTTGTGCTTTTCAAAACAAGTATAGGAAAGATGCTCATGAATGGTGGTACATACATGGCCAAGGCTCTATTTACTTGCAGCCTCTTGCAATTAAAATTCTCTCTCAAGTATGTATCTTTTTTATTTTTTAATTTTCTCGTTTTCTATTCACTACTGTTATGATATATATTATAATAATATGATTTTATAATTTATGTTTTGTATTTAAAAAATTAAATACTAAATGTTGTATGCAAATTCAACAAGTTGAGTTATTCTTCAGCTAAGCAGAATTGGAGTACATACTCATTCATCCACTTAGTTAAGTGCAACCATTTGAGCGCAAAAAAGTTGAGGGTGTGATCTTTGTACACTCCAACCTTCGTCTCTTGTCACATAAGACACCTAAATACAAAGGGGTGACAAAGAATTGGGATCAAAGTCCTATGGTGTGAATAAGGTTTCCTACCTAACTAGTTCACCTAGTAGGTCCTATTCACATGTTAAATTTACTTAGGTCCTAGGAATCATTCTAGAAGTCTTAGGTGTCATGTGATCTTATCATGTCATTTAATACTTTTTCCTATGTCATTTAATATTTGATGAGTTAGTTGTCACATGACATAAGATTAAACCACTTGTCATAATCCTGTCTAATCCTATGTCTCACCTTGGCTATATAACCAAGGGTCTCTCATACATTGTATATTGAATTCTATTTGCATTATTGATAGAAATTCAATTTATTCTTGTCATATTGATCTTCTCTCTCTTTGTGCTTTCCATTTGGCCTCTAGATCTTGGTTGCTATCTCCATAGCCAACTCTTACAAGTCCCAAGTGTGCCGACTTAGACGTTACAATTGCACAACTTGCCAAAGTCTCTATAGATGAGGCAACTTCTGCACATGACACAACTAGTGGGAGTGGCACTCCAATTGATTGCGGTTCAAATGAAATTGAACCAAAGAATAATAAGAAGGTTATTAAATTGTAATTTTCATTGTGTATTTGACATTTTGATTTGACAAATCATTGAATTATGAATTTATGGGTGTTTTCATTTTTGCAAATTATGAATATTAAGTATTTAAATATTTTGTTTATTGGCAATTATGAGTATAACTGTTTTTATATTTTATAATTGATAATTTTGAATATATATATATATCTATCGCCAAACCCATACCTGTACCCATAATATATAATTGATAATTTTGAATATATATATATATATATATCGCCAAACCCATACCTGTACCCAAGGAAAAATAAACGTCATACTGTCGTACTCAATATTTGTGTCCATACCCACACTCGTACCAAGACCAATAACTTGGCAATTATCTTTATTAATGACCTAGAAGTCCATGAAATTGGTTGTAAAAAATAAAAAAACCTTTTTTGATTGCATATTGTCGTAAGGGAGCAACAATTATGTGCAAGGGGCATGATATTAAAGACTTTAGATAGTGAAAAGAAGAGCAATTAAAGAAGATGCAAATAAATTTTCTATTGGTTAATTTCTAAGTTGCCGAATCGGGTAGGGGTACGTGGGTACGGTACGCCAGTATGACAATTTTTTTGGAGGGGTTGGGTACATTTGGGTACGTTCATACAAAAAACATATAAAAATCATAGATATATACATATTTGCAGCCTAAAAGTAAAAACAAAAAATAAATTTAGAATACCACATATCATGCATATGCTAAACAAAACTTAGAACTACCATAAATATTACAAATTTGAAATACAATTATACTAATTTAATTTGATATCAATTTGTCAAAACTTGAATGTTACGATAGATGTATTGAATTCATTGTTCATTGGTTCAACATTTAAAATAAAATAATACAATTAGTAATCGACATCATATGGGTCATCATGAAGATCAAGATCAACATCATCATTGACATTAGATGATGTAGGTAAATTAGTAGAACCACATGCAACCCCACTATCACTTGCACTAGAAGCACGTTGGGTATCTGACTCCATAGAAAGTAAAGATTGTGTGGCAGCTGAAAAATCCAAATCAGTTCGCTCTAGATCTACATCCCACAACTTCATGCCTCCTTCCTCGTACTCATTCTTTCTATGAGTAAGAAGGTACAAGTTGGAATGCACATAAACTAGCTCTTCCGCCTTACTTGCTGCCAATCGGTTACATTTCATTGAGTGGATAAAGGAGTATGTCCTCTGATTTCGCTCAGATGAAGAGGAACTAGCAACCTATTGAAACAAAGTGAGAGGATTATAATTATAAAATTGTAAATCAAACTTAAAATTTGAAGTTAATAATTTTATTATTTTTAAAATAGTAAACAATATAAATTTAGAGAGTGCAATAAAAAATAAGAAATTGACTTGCGATAAAACTTTGATTGCAAGATTTTGGAGGTGTGGTGATGTATGGCCATTGAGGTACCACCAAGCATGAGAATCCTTCCTATACTTGTCACAGAGAGCAGTGACACTTTTGACCATCAGAGGCTACAAAATCAACAAACTCACTTGTAACTAAATCCTCCATTTCACGATTGAGGAAGAGTTTAGTAAGTGCTTTTCGTACACCCGTCACTGACTTATGTATCTCTATATGGTAGCACCCTTGATGGGAAAGCAAGAATTTCATCACTATAAAATTTGGGAGTCAATCAAATGAAAGATGTACTGGGGTGGTCATTTTGTTCCACCACTCAACACAAATTGTTTGCACCTCTTCGAAGAAAGTTTCTTCAAGATCTTGCTCTTTTTCATTGATTATGACTTTTATTTTCTAGATCATTGAGTCAATGCCATCATATACCTCTCCCAAACATGGCTTATCCATGTCAATAAAATGGATCATACTCAAGATGGGCTCAGTGAAACTAAGATATTCCACTCATTCCCACCAAGTGTCATCTAGGATCATTTGTTGTACATTTGTTACCCTTTCAATATTGGATTGCCTCCATAGGGACCAACTTTGACTAATAGCCATGCTAGAAAGTGGCTCTCGCACCTTCACAAGTCACCTCAAGACAGTTGTGTTGGATGCAAATCTGGTTTCGGCAACATATTCAAAAATTTAAAATAAAAATAAAAATATAAGGAAGACATGCTCGAATTTTAAAAATAAATTAGTAATTACTAAAGTGAAATTTAAAATTTAAAAATTTAAGTGTTTCAAATTTTCAATTACCTTCAACAACTCCAATTGTGAAAATATTCTAAAAATGGCCTATGACATGTGATGGTTTGTGATGAACATCTGGATCTCTTTAGCCTCAACATAAATTTGTTTGATCCAATTTATTTTCCCACCCAACTTATGTAGCATGAGGTTGAGAGAGTGAACAACACAAGGTGTCCAAAATATGTGTTCAAACCACGTCTCAATCAACATACCTGCAGCTCTACAATTCTTTGCATAGTCTGTTATTACTTGGACAAAATTTTGAGGACCCGCATCTTGAATGCATTGTATAAGGATGTTAGCAATAAATTGTGCATCCTTCACCTATCCCTCACAATCCACGGCTTTAAAAAACGTTGCCCTTTTAGGGCACACTACAATCACATTGATTAATGGCTGATTTCTAGCATACTTCCATCCATCAAAAATAATTGACACCCCTATTTGTTTCCATGAATTTCTAATGGGAGTCAATGCATTGTTTATGTTTTTAACCTCCTTTGCTAGTAAAGTGTAAGAGACCTGCCTGTCTCTACTTCTGTTTTTATGCTAAATGATAAGGGTTTGTAATTTTTTCGTATTTTCTCATAGATTGCCAGTCAAGAAATCAAATACAAGAAATGTAAACATAAACCCTACTGCAGCAATGCAATTAATTTATTGATTTTCTTTCAAAGCTTTTACAAATATGTGCATACCCAGAAATACAATCTCCTGTAGATCTGAAGCAATAAATCTGATGAAGCATAGACTTGACTTCTAGATGAAGCCAACAGTGAGCACCTTCAGCTGATATTCCACAACCTCAAAATGCTGATACAATGGAGAGTTTTCGTTCTCCAAAGCCGATACGTTGGTAGAAACCGTTGGGCTCCCTTCCCCAAACGCCAATGAGAAATTATCAAACAAATATCCAATAGTCAATTCTGAATATCTCCAAATGAGCCCCATAAGATTCTTTTATACTTTTCCTGGAGAAGCTCATACACTTTTCTCACCAATGTGGGATAAAAGATAATAGGCCAATCCCCTCCAATTTGCCTTTTAAATCATTTTAAAATAATATAATGTTTGCACTTTGGAATATTAAAATATGTCCTTGAAATTGGTGCCCAAGTAATTAATTAAAACGACCCCCTTTTTAATGATGAATGGACCCTCAAGTCATAAAGTGCAAATATAATGTTATAATATAATATTAAAATATTAATTATTATTAAAGTCACCTTTAATAATAATTAAAGGTTATAACTTAGGCAAAACTCCTTATTTCACCAACTCAATTGAATTTGGGAATCAACACTGCCAACATGTGAACTTCAGGTGCCCTGTTATAAATAGAATTGCTTGCCGGCTGACTTACTATAAATAGTAAGTATATGAAATTGAATCAACTGATGGCTAAGCTTGAACCCACATGAGACACTGAAGGAGAGATTCCTCTGATCATCGCCAAAAGAGACCCTCTAACCAGACATAGTAGCCTACGAGGGCCGGGAATAGGCTAAATCCACCGAACTCTGATGCTCGCAAAATTGGGGACATTACAGTTTGCCTTCCCTGAAATTGCTTGTCCTCAAGCAATCTCTACTGCAAAGAAACCCAACTCCTCGGAAGGCCCAAAAGAAGAACTGTGAAATGTCCCACACATCTCTAACTGTCTCTTGTAGCATCAACAAAAACACAACTGCGCAAGCTATCCCTGGATCCCAAACCCAAAGTGAAAGTCTGTCGTGTCTGTCATCCCCAGGCTTCCACTGCGCTCTACTGCCTCCAACTTCACCATGTTGAGAATGGTGAAGTAACCCAATGGGACCCATCCAATACTCGATGCCAAAACTGTCACCACCTAGATCCCAATACAATCTGAATTCACATCCATCTGTCATGCAGAGATAAGAACATCTAGAAGCATCTGCTACACCGAATCTCTCCCTGTTCTCTGCTAAACCCTCATGGGTGTGATAACTAACCAAGCCATCATGCCAACTGACATCATAGTCATCCTGTAACCATGTACCCATAAGAAAACTTTGTGACATAGAAGTAGGAAACCTTGTTGGATACATATTAGCATGATGTGTAACTGACAACTATCCCAGCAAGTAATCCCCCACAAACAGTTGAGTCGGGCGCTTGCAGCCGCTAATCCCATCTTTTGAAGATGGTGAATACCCATCCCACAACGGATGGTATAACTCCGGAGCAAACCCACACCGATGCATCATCAAATCCTCTGCGTGTGGACCAAAGGAGAAGTGATGAACACTCTTCACTATGCAATCAAGATAAAATGCTCCCACCTTTGTCAATGGCTGACCATCATATTCCTGGGGAAGCAAATCAGCTGCATGGGATGAAGTGACTGAATTGCTTCCAGGTGAGGGAAACAAATCAACATAAGTACAAATCTCCATACTGGATGATGCCCCACATATCTCCTGTGATGACGATGGAGTAGTGGCGTGATCTGTAACACAACTCTCGGAAAAAACAACTATCTCATCACAAGAGCTCTCAACCAAAACACTCATCCCATCTGAATTAACTGCACCAATATTTGTGATGGATGTAACCACATCCTCAACCTGCTCACAGCTATGAACCATGGGTGTATGCTCCTCACCAACTGCTGCCATGGAAATCTGAACTATATCAAAAGATGGTGAAGACTGTGCTAAACTCAATGCCACGGTAAGCTTCTCAATCTGTAACTGTGACTCTTGAAGGGCCAACTGGGCACTTTGCAACGAGTCCATAGTCACCTCAAGCTCATGAGTGAGCTCATCAACCTTCTCCTCCTTTCCCTGCAATGCATCATAACAAATGCAAT
>VDFB02384171.1:0-14075 GCA_007258455.2 Sequoia sempervirens
TCCATCAATAAAATACACCTCCATGTGATGGGAATTGCCTCTTCCGAAGCACTTGTGACCCAGGCCCCATGGTTCCTTGCAAGTTTAACATAATTTCTTCCTTCAAAGCTTGTTACAAAGGTCATCATCCATCCAAGAAGGAAAATTCTTGGATTGATTTGAAATATGCTTCTTATCCTTCTTGTGAGCAAAAGGCTTGGACTGAAATTTTGGCCTTGGGGCAACCAACTCCATGCTTCTAGATTTTCTAATTGCTTCACCTAGTGTTGGTGGATCAAAATCCTTCACCCACCCCATCATTGGTTCCATTAGTCCTTCTAAAAATAGGACTACAAGCCTCCTTTCAGTGATGTTGGGCACCATCACGAAAAGTCTCTGAAATTCTGAAATATAAGTGTCAAGTGAGCCATGTTGCTTCAACTGTGCTAGCTCACGAAATCTCACCTCAGGATCCTTGGTGTCAAACCTCTCAATGAGTTTGTTGGTAAACTCTTCATAAGTAACAATAAGGTTATGAGAAAGAGTGACCAAACCGTGATACCACCACTCATGGGCAGCCCCATCCAAATGCAAAGTAGCAAACTTGATGGAATCCTGTTCTAGCATTGATCTTAGTGAGAGGTAGTTGTCGAGCTTTTGGACCCATGACCTTGTCGAACACTTGTTATTTCCATCGAAATGGGCCAAAGTAACCTTCCCAAGAGCTTGCTAGAAATCCCTTGGTGGCATAGGGGCACAATTCTCAACTCTTCCACCTCCTCTCTTCTTTTGGTTCATGTATTGATCCAAGGATAGAATCTCACGGATCTCTGCAAGAAGGGAAGCATACTCCATGTAACTGTTTCTCACTTCATCCGGCATTGGTACTTCAGGTTCAACAAGTGGTTCCTCCCTTTGGTAAAGGTAGGTAGAGGAGTCAAGGGGTGATGTCTAGTCAACAACATGCCAATAGGCCTCCCATTTGCATTCACGTTAGAGGCACTTTGGCATCTTGGTTCTGCTGCACAAGATTTACGTTTTGGTTCATCTTGGAAATTAACTGGGATATGAATATCATGTCCAACATGATGTCAAACTTCCTCTCAGTTCTAGCGTCTACATTTTCCTCATGGGCTGGTCCCTTCTCTTTATATGCTCTTTCCTCAACTGCTATATCCCGATTTCTAAGAACCTCTGAAAATGTTTCATCAACAGGAACTGATGGAATCTGAAATTGTTCTCTTCTGCTCTCTATTGAAATATCTGACTTCTCTATCACTCATAGAGATTGTCAATCAATTGAAGGCATTGAAAACATAGGCTGGTAGGATGACTAGCTTTGATACCACTAAAATATCCCGCCTAGTTTTTCCCAAATTTTTCCACATAAACTTCACTCGTTAGTGTTAGCCCAATGAAAGATAACAAATTGGAAGCAACCCTTCACTTTCTGATCACCTAGATCTTGGAGTCGGCAAGGTGAGAGCATATGGTGTAAGGGGATCTAATAACAATATGAAATGCTGGAAGTACAAGAACTATTGGCGGCAAGTCAACCAATAGAGAAAATGTAAATACTTGGCAGCAAAGCCAACCACTTCCACTTTTTAGCGGGCTACAGGAAAGTAAATGAAAGCAAAGAACTTGGCGGCATAGCCAGCAACTTCAAATTTTTAGTGGGCAACAAAAAGTAAACAAAAACTCAACCACTTATCCAGCGAGAGTAAAATACAAAATATTGGAAATAGAACGCTGATTAGTACTACTAAATCAGCGTTACAATATGGAGTCTTTTGCAATATATGATTAGATAGCTTAGCAATATGAAAGCCGAAGTGTTAGATAATCATCTCTATGATATTAAAATGTCAAGGCATCATAATATAATGATAAAATATTGAAAATACTAGGTCTAATATGAAGGAGCAACAATTTGATATGAAAGTACAGCGTGCACGAACTCCAACCGGAAAACCTTCAAATACACATCTCCTCAACCACAACTCTGAATGACCTCAAATAAGTGGCAAATGAACCCTTTCAGCTAGGAGTCCAAGTTCATGAAGCAAGCCGCCACCAACAGGTCTGCAAGTCAATGGCATGCTTCCCAATGGAACCAAAATAAGGAAGTATGACCCCCTGAGAAGGGCGACCAACTTCAAAAATCAGATTCTCCTTCAAAAAATCCAAGATTCCAGGCAAAGGGAGTCCCAGATGCAAGGAACACAATGAACCAATACCCACAAAATTCCTGCAAGTCTTCAAAACAGTACGAGCATAAATGTGGGTCAGCAGTGGACTGAAATAACACTCCAAAAACTCCAAACAGCAAATGAACACACCAAAAAAGTCTCTAGAAAACATCAAAGCCACACTAAACTGAAACAAATAGGAATACCATCACCATTGAAGCTCAAACTGCACCCTTTGAATGAAGATGCATCAACTGATCAACTAGGAGTTATCTTGCAAACTTGAAACTGATAAATAACTAGGTGTACCAACCTCAAAGCAAGAGTTTGAAACCAGTTCGGTAGCACTTCGTTATGATAGAAAATGGATAACCAAATGAGAGGGAGAGGGGTTCTATTTATAAGCTTCAACTCCAGAAATTCAAATCCTCAATTCCCTCCAAAATGGGATGCCCAAATGAGGAGAATAAAACATTCATTTAATTTTTTTTTGACATTCAATCTTGGCGTCCAACTTCACTTAGCAAAAATAAACTTTATAAAATGCAAATATTTCTTCATTTTGGATGACCACAGGAGAGATCACACTTTAAAAACAACTTAAGTCATAAGCCTAGGCATGGGGGTGGCCAAAAAGCACAATAGAAATAATATAACTTAAGTTATCAACTTTCCTTTTCTGACTTCAAGAAAGCTGGAGAAGCCTCTGCCAATACTGCACTGCCAAAAATAGTTACTGAGTGTTGAACTGCTTCCAAACCACACTGCCAAAAATAACACTGACTAAAAATAGCATACTGCTAAAAATAGTAACTCCAAACACCGTTTGAGCACATTTTGGGTAGTTGTCGTAACTTACTAAAAATAGTAAGTCTAGAAATGGTCACTGATCAAAATGTATGTGACACCCCCCAGAAGCTCTTTGAAAACCTAGAAAGACATAGAAAACATACTGGCAAACTCTTGCATCCATCCCTTGAAAACTCAGAAAGATGCCTCCTAGAAAATAGGAAACCCTAATTTTTCCTTCGACTAGCCTACGGGCCTCTGAAATAGGCTAATGGTCTTAGATAGGACTAGTCTTGAAAAGGGGACATCACACCTTTCTTCATCCATTCCTAATCCTCCATCAGACTCAGAGTCTGATGATGCTAATTCCTCACTGATTGCTTGGTTTTCTCAAGTTGATTACATATTTCCTTCCATTGTTCTCTATGGACAGTGTGTTTCTTTTCTAGTTGTCCGCTTTGGCTGCAACTAGCCACCCTATTCCGAGCAATGCATTGTATGCCTTTTTTTGTTGTGGAATGACTACAAAGTTCAACAACAATGGTTGTGTCCCAATCGTCACCTTCTGCACCATCAATGTTCCTAGCGACTTGATGCCATGCTGGTCGACGCCCACCAATTGGAATGTCGGTGGCTAGAGTGTAGGTTTCTCGAGACTTTTCCATGTGTCTTCGGCCAATACGTTGACTCATGATCCTCCATTGATGATCGTGTTTGTTAGATTCTTTCCTCTGATCTCCATTTGCACGATCGTCGGTTTCTTCCCGATGTTTACCGTCAACAATATTGGGTTGATGACTTGTTCACCCTCAGGTGGCGGTTCTACTACCATTTCCTTTCTTTGGCCTTCTTGTTGATAGCGTTGTTCATCACCAACTATGTTCGTGATCGCCATTCCTAATTGTGGCATAGTTTGGAGAAGGTTGGTCACTTGGATGGGTACGGTGGTCTGCAGTACTTGTCGTGTGATGTTCTTTTCTGATTTCGATCGGCACGAGGTACTTGGAATCTCAGAGGTTCTTCGTTCTTTAGCCATCGCCTGTTCTACCTTTGCTTTGGCCTCCTTAATTTGTTGCTTTTCTGTATGAGGGTTTGGGTAGATGGCTTTCGTTGTTTGTGCTCTAGTGATTGTTAGTACCTCTTTATTCTGATCCTCCACATCTATCATATTGATGCCTTTCTGTTTGGGGCAGTCGGTGTCTTCGTGGTTACTTGGTGCACACCATTTGCACAGTCTTCCTCCCATACTTTGATTATTTTGGCATTCCCTAGCAAAGTGACCCATTTGTTGCACTTTCGGCACTGAATCATAGGTTTGCCTTTGGTGTCGTACTATATTTTGCTTCTTGGCGCACTATTGTTTCCTTTTTTGTTGTTACGGTAACCTCTAGGGGATGCATTTGTATTGTTCTGGGGTTTTGGTGATTTGTAATTAGAGTTTACAAAATTAACTTGTAAATTGATTCGAATTATAGTTTTTCCCAATCTAGGCAGTATTGCGTGATTATGCTTCTTAACCGTTGAAAATGTAAAACTAGTTCATTAAACTTTACAGAACTTGAAAATATTATCTAACTACTATAATGTTGTAATTAGAAATCAAATTATGAATTGTAAAATGAAAAGAAATGGAGAGAATTATAGATAGAAGATAGAAGAATAAGATAGAAGATCAGAACATGTAGGTTGATAATGGAGTTCGTCCAATCAGGACTACGTCTTCGGGTCTACTTCTCAAGTAGGACCGCTTTATTAATGTTGCCAAGCAATCGAATTGCCTTGTTACAATATCCAAGCTCCAAAACCTGCATTAAATTTCTCACAATCTCCTCTCAACACTTGAAGACACTCAAAAGGCCTTCGTGCTTACAATATTCTCCTCCAAAGAATTATTTCTCCGAAATGAACTTCACTTATTCTCTTTGTTACAATTTTCTCCCAAAAAATTCTACTACCTTTACAAAAAAATAAGACCCCTTTTTATACAAATTTATTTGCTAATATGGCTTTAACCATATTGTTTTGCAAATATTGCATATCTCTCGTATACAAGTAAAAATTCCAACCATTTCCCCCTTTTACAATAAAAATAACTAATATCTCGTTTACAAATCTTCAAAAATAAATCCCCCTTTGGCTTTTATAATTCTAAGCCATACAATAAAAAAACGTACCCCTTTAATTATGAGCCGTTATAATTTTGGATAATAAAATCCCTTTTAAAAGAATGGCTTATAATTCAAGCTTTTAATCCTTTCGGGATTTATTCCTTTAATAATCTTTATGAATTATTTTAGTTCTTATTTAAGCCCCTTATAATTTGGGCTTAAAGGGGTTAATTGTTGAAATATGAGTTTATGGATTTTTTCTCTCCTTGTTTTATGGGCAAGACGAGGATTTTAAGGGATAAAATCCCACCAAATCCTCTCTTCTTTTAATTTTTAAGCCATATTTTCTTTAGCAATATGATTTAATCCATTTTTTTTTTCCACCATGTCAGTGCCAACTCACTACTCTTGCCACATCACCACCTGCCACGTCACATGCTGATGTCATCATTTTGACTAAGTTTGACCAAAACTTTGACCGGCTCTATCTTGCTCATACGAACTCTGTTTGACGCGATTCAAAAGGCATTAGAATTGTATTGACGAGCCCTTTGACATGACGATGTTTTTACTTGGATTTGAGTAGATAAAATTTTCACCCCTTTTGTCCACCTGATTTGCCTATTTGATCAAACCTTTGACTACACAACTTCTGCATTCAGACTCCTTTTGAGCCTCCGCTTGTTAGATCGTGGTCGGCGAAGCTCGCATGATGATGCTAGTTCCGCGGAGATTCGAGATTGTGAAATTTTCAAGTTTCCGATCCTCGGATCATTGGTGGTGTGGTTTGAGGTTGATTGATCCCGCCAGGCGAAGAGCACTTGACCGCTTCTTGCTTGATTGTATAGGCATTCCTTTTATGGAATGTCCCATCACTTGGCGATATTGCATAGTAACTTTTCAACAATTGCCTTTGTGTGACCTCTCAGCCGTAACTATAACTGCTTTCTTGCATTTTCCTTCTCATCCTTCAACTCTTTCATCATTCCATCATGTCTTTTCTCAATGCTTGGATAGTCTTTGATTCACCATCACTGCTGTCGTCTGTAATCTCATCATCATCCATCTTCCTCTTTCCTCGGGAAGATGTCTTGTCTTCACTCTTTATGTCCATTGCTCGATTGTAGGCATCGACGTATGATGACGGAGGTACAACCTTCATCTTTTTCCTTAGCGAAGGGATCAGCCCTTCGATGAACCAAGTCTTCTTCAATCCGTCTGCCGGTTGAGTTTCCAGTTTTACCAACAACTTGTTGAGCCTACGATTGTAAGCTCGTATGTTCTCATGTTTTCCCTATTTAGTATTGTATATTTTGGCTGCTATCTCATTATCATCTCTCAAAAGCTTGAATTCTTCTTGGAATGCTCTTTTTAGTGCTCCCCATGTGGCTTTCTGTGCTGCTTCTAGTTTTGTGTACCAGTCTATGGCTATGCCTTTGAGAGTCGCTGGAAACACTCTCAACTAGTAGTCTATGTCTTCTTGCTCATTCGCCATATTGTTTCACAAAGTTTGTAGTGCCTGATCGGATCCTCTGACCCGTTCCTCGTGAATTTCTGTAGTTTCTGCCTCTTGACGCTTGGATTGGATAGCGAAGTTACCATCTTCATTCCCCAATGTCCTCCCTGTGTGTTGGACCTGATTGGACTATTTCTCTCGACATGTTCCTGTGCCTCACTTGCACTCACGGCCAAGTATGAGTCCTCCACACATGCACTCTTAGCGTCCTTTGCACTCTGGGTATCCTAGGGGTCGTTTCTGCACTCCCTCTGTCTGAGGGTCTTCGGTTTGGATCCTCCAATTCTTGGTTCCTCTCTTGATATGGAAAATTCTCGGATGCGACGTATACTGTTTTCAAGTTCCTTAGTTAATTCATTTTTAGAGTTTTTATGTTCTTCTTCGTTTACTATGGAGGATTGCTTGAAAGTAACTTGGTTTGATTCTTCGACAAGGTTTTGATTTATTTCAGCAAGGTCTTGGTTTATTTCAGCAAGGTCCTGATTTGTTTCTTCGATGATTTGTTTTAATATTCTTCGTCGATATTCTTGTTCTCTTATTCTTAGTGATCTTTGTACTCATTCTTTGGATGATTCTTGACCGATTGTGATTGAGCTCTTATCTTTGTTTGGTTGTACGAGCATTAATTTTCGGGAGTACGCCTATGACTAGTGTCGTGTTCTTCCTCCTCTCGTTTGTTTCTCTTTGTACCGTTGTAGTATTTGTTGCCTTTGTAGTTCTTGGTCTCTCTTAGCGCGAAGGTCTTGCAATATAATATAGTGACGCGCGATCAGCCTTGGTAATTTGTTGAGGAGGTGGTCGACCTTTGGTTTGAAACTCAGGTTGTCCTAGATTATTGCCTAAAGGACCTCTTGCCTAAGAACTTCCCTCCGTATGTGATCCCTCAACGAGATGTCCCACAGGTTTATGAAATCTTCTGTCAATGTGTTTATGACGCCATTATATTGTCTCTGTGATGTGTATGAGGATTCGTATCAGCAATGGCGCCAAATGTTTACTCACTAAGTGATTTAACCGATGAATACAAAGTAAACGGAAGTAAATAATAACAGTAACAAAACATATCAATTACACATGCAATGCACAAAATATTGGATTGGTATTTTCATTCATCAAATAGAAGTTCATTACATCATATAACATCCCTACTGTCCTCAACTACAAATGAATTGCCAATATATATAGTTGGCCATTGTTGGTTGAGGACACCAACCATTAGAAACTACCTAGCCAAACTAATCAACTGTTGAGGATCAATTTCCCAATTACAACTTATACTAATTCATTTTATTATGCACAAAGTATTATTTATTTATTTACTTACTATTTGGTTGACTAACATAATTACTTACTTACATGGCCGACCACAACAAACCAATTGAAATCCAAAATTTCTTCAATCTTTGACACGACTTCTGAAATCTTTAATATGCTCTTGAAATTATTCTTAAGTACGTATGCAATCCTTGAATGGAATTGTCTCAAATGGATAAGAGAGTTTTTGTCCCTAAATCCAATTTGGAAACTAGAGGGTTTTTGTCTTCCAATTTCTATATCAAGGATTCAAGAGGGATGAACACTAGGTGTTCGATCTTTCAGAAAGGGTTTTTGACAATAAAAAATACAATGGATGATCCTTCTCTCTAGCCAACTCCTTTTATAACCTTTTGAGGGGAATTTAATATTATTTTCTTGTTTTCCTTTTCTTTGCAAAACTTAATTTAAGAAGTGTCTAGAAATACCTTTTAAATAAACATTACTTTTGGTCCCCTATCTTAGTGACACATTATAAACCAACTTTTTTAATAATAAAACATAAGTTTCCTTTTTATGAATATAATATAAAGTTACTTTTTGGGTAATTTAAGTTAAATTATTAAATTATTTCCTTAGCCCAAAAAGGGGACATGACAATTTAAATTTAAATTTGAAATTTAAAAGTTTGAGATTTGGATTTGTGCATGTAGAAATGACTTGGGTCAATACCACACGTGCAGATTTCTACCAAGGTGGCAAAAGGGTTACCTAGGGATTGAAACTCATTCTCGAGGATGAGTAGTGATGGGATCAGGTTGGGATAAGCTCATGAGCTGAATTCACACAATAATATTCCTCTTGTAGACTGTTATGCATAAAGGACACTTTAATTGAAGTGGGCCCAAAATATAAGGGAAGAAGGGCATGTGTATGCAATTTTCACCATTACACATATTTTCAAAAATAAATTATAGGGTACTAGATTATATGTCATCTGAATAATAATATATATTGCATTTTGGAATGGATTTATTGAACCATCATGAGGGTGGTTAGAAAATTCCAAAATATAATTACATATCCAAGATTGGGAAATATCCTATAAAGGGTAAGGGGTGTGTTCTTGCTGATTGGAAACTGTTTCATACCTGTCTTTGAATCCCTAAAGCATAGGAAAGTTTGTAATGCCCCTTAGACCCTTGTATGTGGATATATAAAGTACATCTTCTCGTATCATTCAATTTATTTATTTTTTTGAAATGTGTTTACTTCACTAGGTATATTTCAACGTACTACAAAAGTAAACTAGTTTGTAGAATAACATTGAAGCATAAAAATCATTCACAAAACAATTGCACAGGAAAGTATTTCAGATCTTCATTCATATAGTTGCAGTATTATATTTCATCACATTTGTGCTAGTCTCCGAATACAACACACTCGACATTACAAATAGTTAACTGGTGTCGGTTGAAGATACTAACCATCAGCAACTACCCGAGTACTAACTAATCCCGAGGACTAATTCCCCGAGAAAACATTGTTGGCATTTTGTTGAAAGTTTTTTTTGTCATTGATGTCATTCTGGTTCAGACTTCACCAGTCAGCCTGTGTGTTTATTTTAACAGCAGCTTGCTTGTCTTCTCTCATACAAATGCCAAGTCTTTCTTGTGTGGGGCCCGATTATCTTCAGCTGGCATTGGGAAGTCTATTCTAAAAGGAGAAGTCATCTAATGATGATGAGGTGGCATCAATTTGTCTCATATGAGCTCTTTTTATAAAGCTCTTGTTCTTTGTTGAATGAAACAAATTTCAATCTATCTAAGGATGAGGTGGCACAAAAAAGTTGAAAAGTCTTAACTCCTTGTGCTGACAGCAAATACTCTCTTTGTGGTTCGTTTCTTTTTATGAAGTAGCTTTATTTTGTTTCAGCTGCTAGGTGTCAGCTGGAGGTGTTGGTTTGAAAAGTCAGATTTATGCCAAGTGGAGCTTCTTTATTTTTAAGGTTCAAAAGTCTTTTCAAAGTCTATATCTTATGGCTACGTGGCAAGGCATTCTCTTGGTTTCAAAATTTCTGTTTGGAGGTCTCTAAAAGACAAAGAAACAATTTAAGGGATACGTGGCTATTTTATCTCTTTGCTGAAGGTTTGATTTCTTTATGCCTGGTCAGCATGTTGAAAAGTCTAAATTTCTCAAGAGTTCGATTTCTAAAAGGTTTATTGTTCAAGCTTTTTAGTTTGTGAATTGGCTATATTTCTTGTCTTCTTTGAAAAAGACAAAGGGTCAATCTAAGGATTATGTGACAACTGTTCTGAACATTATATTTGATACGTATGCCTCAGTCCTTTAGTGTGCTGGCTTGTCTGATGATAACGTGGCTTCAGTACATTCTTTTTCTGGAGTGTTTTTTTTAAGTGCCACGAATTATATTATTCTGGGCGGCACTTGTATTTTTTAGAGATTCTATCCTTTGTGCGACAGTTACAAATTATGTGTTTTGGCTTGAAAGACTATGTTCTGGGCAGTTTCCTTATTAATTTAAAACGGCTCATCATCTTCCAGGTGGCATATAGATGCTCTTTATGAAGTCTAAGTTTGAATTTGTTTTGGCACGATGATAGAATGCTACAAGGTTTAATATATGGTAGAGACGTGTCTATTATTCTGGCGCCTCATTCTAAAATGGTGTGTGTTAGTGGAGCTATTTTTATTGCATCGGTTTCAAATGTCAGGAGTCGTGGTGATGAGCATATTTCATATTGGTCATTATGGCTTCGGAAATTCAAATGTTATGCGCCTTGACAATTATGGTAAAGTCGTGTGTAGTTATGGAGAAGACGTTTCTTTTGCATGCCTGTTATATATGTACAGGGCGGCTGAGTCTTTATTTTTCTGCCATCTGAAGATTTTAATTGGTGCGAATATTTCCAGACGGCTTTCTGAGGAGTAGTGGTGATTTTTTTTTATTTGAAAATATATATACTGTGGGCGGCTGGTTTTTAATGGGGCTCTCTCAAGATTTTATGATCTCTGACTGAAATCGTTTCAGAAAAGATAGCTATGAGGTCGTATTTTTGCTTTGGATTGATGCATGGCTTCTAGAAGGTTATCAAGTGTTGCATTTACAGCTACTGGAAAGAAAATCAAGTTTTGAAGATTGTGAAAGAAAGAAAAGGGGGTATCGTGTTCTTGGGACTTAACTTTTGCCTGACTGATATGGTGGGATGACTATGAAAAATTTTGTCATCTAGTGATCTGGGATACGTCTGAAATAGGGAAGTGTTTTGTGTTGGAGCATGAAGAGGAAAAT
Source organism: Sequoia sempervirens (assembly GCA_007258455.2). Lineage (NCBI taxonomy): Eukaryota > Viridiplantae > Streptophyta > Pinopsida > Cupressales > Cupressaceae > Sequoia > Sequoia sempervirens. The sequence continues at coordinate 11,152 of VDFB02384171.1, forward strand.
TTTTGACTGTGAAAGATCAAGAGTGAAGTTATTGAGTGCTGATGAAAGAGGTTTTCAGTTTCAGTAGAAAGAGATTTTCAGTTTCAGAAAGTTTGTGAGCCTCACAGTACATGTGTAGGCATTGTTGAAATCTGTGTGACAACATTATCTGTTTCTGAAATCTGGAGTTGGTGCTCCAGTCATTGGAGTTGGTGCTTCAGTTGCTTTGTGAGTTGGTGCTCACGCTGGAGTTGGTGCTTCAGCAGTTTGAAGAAGAGTTGGTGCTCTTGGTGGGTTGGTGCTCACTATTTGTAACAGGGTTGGTGCCCTCTTTGAAGTTTAATAAAATCAAACTTCACGTGGTTTTTTACCCAAAAGGGTTTTCCACGAAATCCTGGTGTTCAACTTGTTATGGTGTTTCAAGTTGCTGATTTGTGATTTGATATCTGATTCATATGTATTATTTGTTTTAAATGTTTAAAAAGGGTTTCAAATACTGATTCACCCCCCCCTCTCAGTATTTGCTGAGTGATCTTCACGCTTAAATTCGCACTGGAATGTATATTTGAAACGGACAGCTATGCACAGTAAAACTGCTCTTCAAATTAGGAGGGGAAGCTCCCTCTTGTTGATGGTATGAAAGAAAGTAAATTAAAACTAATTTGCCTATCTTTTTGTTTCAGCTAGAGCACAAGGTTTATAAAACACAAACGCCGCAGCTGAGATTTTCTGATTAAGAACTTCAACTACGACTAACTTAAGCTAAAGACGTTTCTAACTTCTCAAGTAATACGCAGAGCAAGAGAATTTAGAAATGAACAAGGTTGATTCTCTGACAAAGGCTTAAGAGAACTCTTTCTCAACATACATCTACACACTTCAATGTAGGCTGAAATTAAGATCACAAAAGCATAACACAATAAACGGAAATCTGAGACGTTATACCAAGGCAAAGGAGGCTCATGATTTTATTTCTCAAACTTCTGGAACGAAGATTACACTAAACACATGCACGGAACAAGAACTTGCAGCTAAAGAGGCTTGCAAACTTGTTCTTACACAAAAGGGACAGCGATTACAACAACTACTTGTTGGCTAAAAGAGACTCAACAATTCGCTATCATAAACACAATTGAACAACACTGAATAACAATAGAAGGCACTTAGGCTCAGCCTTTTGTTATCACTAGCATGGTTCCAACACAAAGTGAACTTGACACTGAATAACAGCTTGCTGGCTAAAAGAGACTCAGCAATTTGCTATCACAATAACCGTTAAAAAAACTAATGAGCAAAGGCTCTTATTTATAGGCAAGCAGAGGAGTAGGGAACCCTAAAATCTCCTTGCTTTCACAATCTAGGGCTTGCTCAACAAGCAAGCTTTATTTCTAAACCTAGAAAGAAGATAACATCTAACACCTAAGAAAGCGGGAAAAGCAGGAAATGCCAACTATTACAATTTATCTTCTTCTCTTCTTTAAAAGAGATGGATAAAATTTGCTCCAAGAATAGAAAGCCCGGAAAGAAAGCTTCTAGATGAAAGCCACTTTAAATCTCAAATGCTCAGCTAAAAGTAGGAAACTAGGTCACAGTGAGTGCATTGATACTATCAAGACGTATTGGATTCTCTAAGATCTCTTAGCCTTCTGTCATTTCAAACTTAAGAGGAATCTTTCACTTCTTCAGTTGCTTTATGAGTTTTGTTCTTGCAAAACATCGCTGCCCAAAAAGATGATTCACTAATTGATAACTTGGCGGCTCTGCAACTTTATGTTTCTGACACCTCTCTTGATTTCCAACAGAAGAGTATTGCACAACTTTTTTTTGATACCTTCCCTTTTCCTCATATCACACCTCCTCGTGTTCTTCAGCTGAGATGATGAAGTTTTGATATAGTGCTGATTTGGTCTTAAACTCGAGGGGACTGTACTCCATATTGAAAACCTTGAAGAATGACTGTAAACTCGCCTATGTTTAGACAAGCTTTGAACAATTTTCTATTTTTAGAATGTTGGTTTTTCTTCTTCCAACGGACAAATTTTTGGAAAATTTTTCTGAGATATTGGTGTTGCTCAAAATTTCATTGCAAGACAACACAGATCGTCCCGGATTTTGAAAATTTTGAATTTGGAAATTTGAAAAGCGACAAACCCTAATTTCTTCAATTTTTCACCAAGAAATTTTGGGTTTTGTTGAGGAATACAATTAGAAATGGACCGATTGATTAGATTTGAAAAACACTGATGGCTGATTGAAAAAACAGCCAACCCTAGAATTTGAAATTTTCTTGGAAAAAGCTGTGATATGGGTTTTCTTCAGAAGACTGTTTCAAGAGGACCTAGATATCAAAATTTGCAAACTCTGAAGATTTCACTGACCTGCAAGGAAAAAACAGCTGTTGCAACTTGAGAAAATTTCTTCAGAAGACTGGGATGAAGAGACTCATATGGCTGAAAATTGAAAATCTTGACCTTCTCCTTCAAAAATTTGATCTTCTGGATGGAAAAAAAGCATCAAAAAGCAAGGTCTTATGTTGCTGGTCTGAAAATTACTCATAAAAATCAGCAACCTTGAGCTTGAGAATCTTGAAATATAACTTCAAATTTGCTGCTCTATTCTTCTCCTTTGGACACCACCTGCAAAAATGATGAAGATTGAATGGAAGAGATGTTTTAAATAGACTTAGGGTTTGAAATACCTCTGCTTTCTTTTGTTTCAATCTTCAAAAACCCTAAAACTAGCCTGTTCATCGAACTTGGACATCCATGTTCGTCTTGAATTTTGAAATTTTGGAAATTTTGAGTAAGGCATGATATTTTGGATGCCCTTCTTGGCTGGAGACACCAACCTTCTCCAGACTTAACCATTTTTCATAAGTTTTTAACTTTTCCTCAATTTTGGACCCTATTTGATCTTCGATCTCCGGCTTCCAGGTTGATCCGATG
>VDFB02384173.1:0-67875 GCA_007258455.2 Sequoia sempervirens
GTATTCCTCATATGGTCTTAGTATGACCTTGTTTAACATGTATTATGTGTTATTGTTGTTGTTCTACGATCATGTATGATACATTAATTGAGGATGCTCCATGATCATGTGTGAGATATGTTATACGCATGGCTTTATGATCATGTATAATGTGTTATTGAGGATGCTCCATGATCATGTAAGTGTTGGTTAATTTTTATTAATCAGTGTTGTTCTCTCCTGTATTGGATGAAAAATATTGTTTGGTTAATACCCTTCTTCATTGGTAGTGCCTTGTGATATTGTGTGATCTTATGCTATGCCTACTTGATGATGTTATATGAGTAGATTAGAGATGAGTTCTTATGATGCTTATTATTTACTTTTCTCTATGAGCTTGTATGATTCATGTATGGAAAGTGGATCTTAGTAGTATCTAGTATGCTTTGGGTGATGTGTCTTCTCCATGTATTATGTGAGTGTTATCCTATCTATCCCCATGTCTTCTTGAGTGACTATATTATGGTCATGTGACTATCTCCATGAGCACAGTGGGGTGGACCTTTTGGTATCCACATGGTTGGGTGGCATTGCAATCCACCATTAAGGACTGGTGAATAGGTTTCATGGATTGGCTTATAGAAATGCCCCCACTCTTCTTTCATGCTTTCCAGTTGTTTCATTAAAGCATTATTATTATGTAATTTTATCAAAAGCATTGTAATATTGTTTAAGAGCATTGTATTGTAAGAACACTCCATTTGGGTGATGGTTGTAACCAACGTAATTGGTATTGGTTTATTGTGCTTTCTATACGCTGGTGTTGGTATCAGGTACGTTGATTAAGCTTTCTCACCTAAGCTCCATGGTAAATGAATAATCATATTAGATAACACTTGGGTTGGTGCGTAAAAAGAATCTATTTTGTTTCATTTTTTTCCTTAGAGGGAGTAGAGATCCCCTCTTGAGTTGATCATATGATCATGATAGTTCTTCTCATGTTTTGTGAGGTTTTGAGTTGTTTCGGGTCCATTTTGAGTGACTTGATGAGTCGAGTATGACTTTTGGAGTTGGTTCCAGGATGTACTAGATGTATAGTGTGTATTCAGATTGGTTTTGGGAATTTTGGAGTGGATTGGGGGTGTTTTGAGTTCACTCGATCTCTCCATGTCATTGTGGGTGTCACTAAGTGACCCGGTGTTATTCTTCTTCTCAAACATTTTAAATTTTTTGTTTTTTTCTTAAAATCCATGTATTGTGTGGATGTTTAGACCACATGGGACATTTTAGGTTGTTTTGGGGTCCATTCCCTGAGTCTAGGAGGCTCACTACCTCAAACAATTGCATGTCCATAGGATGACAACATGGGGATTGGTTACCAGAGACACCAACGCCTATAATGGACACCAACATGTGAGAAAAATAGGAGCACACCTGGAGGAATACAATGCAATTTGCATATATCCTTAGGCCATGCAAGTATCTTGGCTTTCTAGGAAGTTTGGTCGTGTGGGCCTCAATCCAAAGGTTTAGCCTGGTAGTGTTCTCGAGGTCCCTATTGGCCAATTTGAGGTTGTCTAAGTTATCATTTGGTAGTGTTAAGTTGAGGTAACCTTACAGGTGATCCGAGGTGGTATTTAGTAGTTTTTTTTTGTGATTGTGCATCATTTTGCATGACAATGTACGCAACAGGCCGATCATACTACTTAGGACCTAGTAGTTGGTCCTGTTTGCCGAGTTATGCTTTGAATATTCTAGGAGAGTCTTGGTTGTTCCATATCACCCTATTGACCTTGTATCAAGTGTCTTGAGACTTCTTCCTTTGATTGGTATCCTTTTAGTTTGTTTAGTCTTTCACTTGTGTGTGGTCAAGTAGCGACAAGAAATCATATAGTTGTAGTTGATCTTGTGATCTCTTGCCAGAGTTGTTCTTGTTATGGCTTATGTTTCTCAGCCTAGTGTGATGTGGATTGGAGGTCGATGTTTCCATCATTCCATCATAGTTCAATTGTTCCATTGTGTCATTGTATCTCTTACGATACATGTTTGCACGTTGTCGTGCAGTTGCGACTTGTTGTGTCATATCCTTCTCAATGTTGTTTAATTTACTCGGAATGCTTTAAGGAAAAAAAGTTATTCCAGGCTTACTTGGCTTGTTTCCTTTGGGTTTCTTGGTGGTGCATTACAGGAATAAGTATAATTTGCATGGTAAGGTTCAATATTTACAAGTGTTTTTTGGTTCAAGCTCAAAGTCATTTTTTTGGTTTTTTGGTTTTTTTGGATTTTTCAATTTTTTTTATTTTGAAACTTTTTCAAATTTTTAGGGGTTTTGAATTTTTCTTATTCTTTTGGATTTTGATTTTTTTTTTTCAAATTTTTGGACTTCAAGTAAGATGCCTAGATCGCTAATTGAGATAAAATATATGTCAAGATTTATTTCCAAGCTAGATGCATTCACTTGCCCCTAGTGTCTAGCAAGGCATGGAAATTTATGAATGGATGAATGAACTAAAAATAGATACGTGAAGAATGAAGGTATCTTATTAGGAAATGAGAACTCATTTTATTTTCAAGGATTATCTCACAATGGCATAACATGTTTGATCCAAGCTAAGGGATGGGATATGTGGCTATGTAGGTATTGGCATAATGCATTAAATGGTATGTGGTCTAAAGAAATGGACATGTCAAGAGTTTTCCAAAAAAATGTTTTGAAGTATATGCCCCTAGTTTTGATCAAGATCAAGGGATGGATTTTGATACGATGGAAATAGGATATGGATAGGATAAGAAGATCAAAAGTGGAAGTGGATGAGGGAAATAAGATATAGATAAGACAAGATATATAGCTTGAAGGGTGTGAATGAGATAAAGTATATAGGATATACAATTCTTATGGAGATCCTTATCATTGTCAAGATCAAATGCGGAAAAGGTGTTGGAATATTTGTGTAGGAGTGGGTGGAAATTTTGGAAAGATAAACATTAGCACACACCTTAATGGGTAGTGGAATGATGGAAAAAAAATGGATTTGGATGAAGTGAATATGGATTTTGGGACATAAGGACCTAAAATGGATTTGGAAGGTGGGGGAGTTTTAGAGAGAGGAATGAAGGAAGCTTTTGGAGTAACAAGTTTGGATGACGATTTTGATTTTTCTTTAGGATGCAATGCTTCAATGAGCATCTTGGGAATCCACATAGTTTTTTTAATCTTCTTATTTCTTGATGCACCTTTGTGGCCTTTTGGACTTTTCCTTTTCTATAAGGAACTTAGGAATCCACATGGATTTTTATTTTTCTTTTTGCTTTTGGATCAAATTTTTATTTATTTTTACATATCTTTTAGATTGTACATATTGATCCTTTAATTTATATGGATTTTGATATTGAAGTTTTTTATGTTTGTCATCCAAATTGCTTCCAAGAACAATGGGATCAGTGGATGAAGGTGAATGATATGGATGTCTTATGAGTGGGTTAATGTAGGTAGGATGTTGGAACTTGGGCATCAAGGGTGTGTTCCTTTGTTGACCTTGACTTATGGTAGGGTAAAAGGATTATGACGTAGGAATAATGGATGGTGGAATGTAAGAACCCATGATGGATAGAAGGGTTAGTGGACTAGGCTTTGGATGATAAGGACCTAAAATGGATTTGGAAGATAGAGAATGTAGATTTTTGGACTTATATGGTGGGATATGGGATTTATGAGGGATGCCAATGTCTTGAGAGTGAGCTATATAGCCAAGGCCATGATATTTGAGATTTTATTTGATACAAAGGAGTTCTAAGATGTATTGTTCATGAAGGCCTAACCCTTTGCCTTGATAATGCATTTTTTGACAAATAATTTTATCAATGGGATACTTGTTACTTTTGAAACAATATACAAGTCCATTTTTAGGGGAATGTGATATGGAAGGAATGATGATCTCTTAAAGTAAATCAGATTGGATGAAAGTGGGGAACCCATTTTATAGGTAGGGGATTCGTGGATAGCTTGAATACGTGTGATAAGCTCTTGTGGAGGATTATGACATGGAGATGAAGTGATGCTTTGATCTTGACTTGGAAGAAGATCATTGCATGGAGTGGAAAGGGTGATTTTCTCTTGACTTTCAATGGGATCATGGAATGGGATGGAAGGATAGATATCATGAACTTGCTTAGGTATTGGATTATAAATAAAAATTTTATGGATACTATTCTCTTGAGATGGAAGGGGTTCATCTTGGATGGAATTGAAAGGAATGGTGCAATCATTATGAGATACTTGGGAGGTGGCAGCTTGATCAATGATTGGATGGGATGGTAGAATTTTGGTATCTTGATCAAGTGATTTATTTTAGGACATATTTCTTCATGATTTATATTAGTCTCTTGAAATTGATCCAATTCTAAAGATGGGAGATAATTTTGGATAAGTATGGGGGATTCTTGGATGGATTCACTATTTTGGCATGATAGGGGTAAGTTTGGAATATGAGTCTTTGGAGTGGGCTTTATTGGAAATTGAGTGGATGGTGGAAAGTGATCTATAATTTCTTGATCATGGGTAGGATTAGCTTGGATTTCATTAAATTATCTATTGTAGATATCTCTTGAGGGTAAGCTTGAAAATTATTATCATTGCATGCATTTCTTGATGGAGATGGTGTGGATTGTTGTTGAAAAACTTTAGGGGGTTATGGAATGATGGGATAAATGAAATCATATGAGGTGGATGTATCATTGGTTTGGTTTCCTTGGAATGAGCCATTGCTAGACATAGGTGGATGATTTTGACCATGTTTGGAAAAGGTTTCTTGACATATTCCTAATTTGACATCAGACTTGGATGATATAGTTTTTTATGGGGTAGGTTTTATTGTTGTGAGGCTAGGTGGAAGTGGGGAGTTTTTTGGTTGATTGAATTTTATACTTGTTATGTGCATTTGTGATGTAAGAGGTGGTGATTGGGATGTTGTACAAGCATATGTAGAGGTTGAATAAATATGAGGCATGAATAGGTTTAGATAAATATGAGACACAGGTGGCTTGGATTGATATGATTGGTAGGTTGGTTGGGTTAAAGGTATGTTTTATGAGATAATGAAGATTGATATGAGTTGGATTGATATGGTTGATAGGCTAGTAGTGAAGGTATGGTTTCATGAGAGAATGAAGTTTGATATGTGTTGGATTGGCATGATTTATAGGTTTATTGTGATGGTATGTTTTCATAAGAGTATGGTTGGGTTGACTCTCATATTATAGGAATCATTTTTTCAAGCCAATCCATGTAATCTTTTTCTAAAAAAATGTTTTTGGGTTTCCTAGTTTGTACCACCAAAAAGGAGGGTTTGACCTAGACAAGAAGATGTTGAGGTGATAAGGATGATGACATGGAATCAACTAAGGTGATGGCTCTAGACTTGTTTTTGGAGTAGAATGAGGGAAATTTGAATGAAAAATTGTTTTGTATATCCCAAGGTTGGTGGAAAAAAGATGTCAAAAGTTTTTGTAGATCTTAGATAAAGTATGATGATGGTAAGGTTAACTTGGAATATGATATATAGCCACAATCCAAAGGATAAAAAGGGGAGTCAAACTAACTAGTAAATTATGAACTCCAAGTCAATCTATCCCAATTGATAAACTATAATGATCTCCTACTCAAGGATGATAGATCCCAAGCAATAAAGACCAACTAGTGGATAACAAAGTGTAAGATCTAGATAGCTAAGAACAATTTTGGTTTGAGGATGATGATGTTATGATTGATGGTTTTTGGTTTGATTTTTTTGATTGGATGGTTTTGGTTTCATGGTTTGGATTGGAGGATGGTTTTGGAATATTTAAGTTTTTTGTGTTTTTGAAATGTTTTGATTTGTTTGGGTTTTTATAGTAAAACATCCAAATACATAATGAAATAATGCAAGAATATAAGGTCCTAAGGCTTAATTTGGATAAGTGACCCTTTCTGGTTTCAAGTGAGGAATGTTATTTAAACATTCAAGCACATAAAACATACCAATAATCCTACTCAAGTGGGTTTTACCAAACTTTTCAACTAAAGGCTTGACAAGCTCGTCTAGGTGTATCCTCGATCATGTAGGGGTATCCTTGATATACCACAAGGGTACATGAGGCCTAAATATATGAAATTAAATATACATACTACCAAAAAACTGAGAGGAAAGTGTAACCCACTTTCCACCTTCAATTTTCTAAGGTATAAAGTTCTTAGAGACTTAGTCCAAAATGACAACATTTCACTTCCAAGAGGTGTGTCCTTTGATTCACCTTCACTTTTTATTCTCCATTATAACATGAGATTTGAGGTCTTCCCCGAGAGAAATTGCTTCTCTTGGTAGGACCCCTAAAAAGAAAAACATGACCACTTATTTCTAATTCTCAAAATCATTGTTGGGTGTTAGAGAGAATCATACTTTAAGTGAATCTTGGGGAACTTAAAATACAATGGTTTATTTTAGATTCCAAATTCAAATGTGAATGATTAGTTTTAAGCCCAATTTTTCATGTGAGATAAGACACACCACACAAAGGAAGACAATGATTTGCAAATGATAACAAGATTATGATTCTTTTTAGATCCAAAATCCAAATGTGCGTGATTAATTTTAGGCCAAAATCCAAATGTGTATGGTCAATTTTAAACCCAATTCCAATATCTTGAAGACAAACCAAGCAAGATGATATAAAGCAAAGAATGACTCTTATGATAGAAAATATTTTTGATCATTTGGAATGTAAATGAGAGAGTTTAGAAAAAGTGCACTTGGATATAACATTTTCCACTTGTTTTTGAAACCGTTTAATTTAATATGATGAGCCTCAAGCTAGCTTTTATCATCCTCCAATGAAGTGTGTGAAGAAATTCCAAACATGATAGTCCAAACAAAAAATGAAATGTGTTACACAAAGTTATTTCTTATGACATTAGGAATGATAAAACTCTTTTAAATATCACAAATTAGTCATATGATGCAATAAGATATATGAAAAAAAAAATTCTCATCATAAGATTGCAATTTTAATTTTTTGCTTTTTGACCTATTCAAAAATATCCAATTAATTTGAAATATTTTTTACCCCAAAAATAAAAATACAGAGAAGAAACACCTACTAAAATTCTGAGAGATTTCCAAAAATGTAAAAAATTTAGAAATTTTAAATTTCTTAATTTGAACCTTGGAGAGAAGATTTATGAAAAACCCTATATTTTCAAAGATTAGATTTATATTAATTATTTGAGGTCAAAATAAAAGAAAATTAAAGAAAAAATGCCATGTAGAATTTTGAAGGATTTCCAAATATGTAAAAATAGCCAAAAAGTATTTTGATTTGCAACCAAAATTTAATGTTTATGAAAAATCATAAAAAAATTATAACTCACTCAAAAATAATTATAAAAATCTTATTTTTGTACTAAAATCTTGCTATACAATTCCCAACCACTAGTAAAAAAATCATAGCACAATTCAAAGATATGTGACCAGAAATGAAGATGTATTAAAAATCATAAAAATGACATAACTCCCTCCAAAATGTTGCCCTGACCTTGGTTTTTGGATTGTAGGATATTGACTACATCCATAACTTTTAGTAAAAAAATTAGAAAAAAAAAATATAGTTGTTTAAGAGAAATGATGAAATCTTTGCAAACCCTAGGCCTGTGTCTTTCAACCCTAGTTGCATAAGGTTAGTCTCCAAATTTTTCAACAAAATGGCAATATAAGGTTAGGAAAATCTCAAAAAATAAAGATATAATAGCGATGTGAAGTCCAATCAAGCATGCAAAAATATCCAATGTTGAATTGTGAATCAAATAGTAAATCCTAATAACTCAACCACAAGCCTAATATCTACCTAACATTCAACAACACCAATAGAGCTCTAAACTAAATGAATGCAAACAAAACAAACAATTCAAACCCTCAAACACTTGGTAATCTTGACTCCATTTTTCTCCTACCTATCATTGATCAAGATGTAACTCCGAGCTCTAAGCTCCAATGAAGTATGTTGATGTGGTGATAGAATGGAATGTGGTTGCTTAATATTTTTGCAACATAACACTAGCATAAAGATGATCAATTGAAAATGAAGGGTAAAGGTCTCAAGTTATAGAAAACTAAAGACGTAAAATCAAGGGTTCCAATTGATCGAATGGCTAGGATTAAATGAGACAAAGGATTAGGGTTAGGGAAAATCCTTATAGGAATGACTAGGATTAAGAGGTTTAAAATCAAATGGATTGATGAGATCAAAAGTTAAGTTGACTTTTGAAAAAGGTTTATAGGTTCAATTAATGGGGTCAAGGCTTAAGTTAGACATGTGAAGGGATAAGGTGAGGCACTTGTCACATGACTATAAATTTAGATTATGATCCATGTGAACAAGTTAAAGGGCTAGGATTAGATGAATGAGGATTATGAATTATTTAATTAATTAAAATTATTTATTTAATTATTAGTGGGAAAAGTGGGAAAGTGGGATTAATTAGCCTAATTTAACTAATTAACTAGGATTTAATTAATTAATTTAATAAGGGATAAGGTGTAGAATAATTAAATAAACACAAATTTATTTAATTATGGGATAGAATAAAGAGTAATGGATAAGTTAATTAAATAAATAATCAATATTTATTGATTAATGGCTTAGGATAGGGTAAATTAGGTGATGCTAGGGAGATAACCAATTTTAGCTATTTATAATAGTCATGCCAAGTATCCTCTTCATTACCTATAAATCCTTCATTCAAAACTTTTGAGATAACCGTTTCTCTAAATCATGAACAACTCTCATGTTAGTCCCTTTTACTAGCATATCATCAACATAGAGCAGCAATAAATCAAAACCATTGTACAACACCTTATAGTAGACAAATAGATCGAATTCATAGTGAGTAAAGTGGTGCTTAGCCATGAAGGAATCAAACTTGAGGTACCATTGCCTCGGGGATTGTTTGACCCCATACAAACTCCTCTTCAATATGCAATACAAATGTTCTTGTCCTTATTTCTAAAATCCTTTGAATTGCTATATATATAACTCCTCTTTAATGTTGCCATGGAGAAATGCAATCTTCACATTAAGTTTCTCAAGTTCGAGATCATAATGCACTGTTAAACCCAAAACTACTCGAATGGTGGTCATTTTCACAACTAGTGATAAAATCTCATTGAAATCTATCTCCTTCTGCTGATCATATTCTTTCACCACTAATATGGGCCTGCAACATTTTCTACCTCCATCTTCCTCTTTCAAGAAACACACCCATCAATTTTTCAAGGCTCTTCAATTGGGTGGAAGGCTGACCAAATTCCATGTATGATTGGTCATTAATGAGTCCATTTCTTCTTGAATTTCCTCCATACATTTTGCACTATTTACGTCTCTATAGGGTTTGTTGAAGGTAGATGACTCTGCCTAATCAGATATCAACAACTAATAATCTTCAAGCTTTTCTAGAGGTGTATGTGCTAAGTATCATTTTGGACTAGCTAAGTATTACCATCATTAGTGTATTAGAGAACATAATAAAAAGATGGATTTGATTTTTTCATCCAAACCTATACCCACTGCAATCAATTGAGTAATCAAGGTATTGAATTCGTTGAGATGATTTGACATGACTCCTTCCTTCAACTTTAGATTGTACAAATTCTTCATGAGAATTTTTTTTTTGAATCCAAAGCCATCTATACATAGCTAAGAGTTTATCCCATAATTCTTTTGATGCATTTTTTTCTGGAACATTAAAGAGAACATTACTGGATCATGAAAGGAAGATTGTTGCTCTCACTTTCTTATCCAATTTCTCCCACTCTTCATTAGTCATCATAGTTGGCTTCTTGGATTTTCCTTCCAATGTGAGTGAGAGATCTTTGATCAGCAGTGACTCCATCTACACTTTCCACAATCCAAAAAAATTCCTTGAAAATTTCTCCACTCTCCATTTATCCACTTCCTCCATTTTCTTGGAAATTTATCACAAATTTCCAATCAGCTTCACTAGGCTTTAATACTAATTGTTGATTGTAAAGAGCAAATAAATGAACTAAAAAATTATATATAAGAGATTTGTTGATTCCAAAAGGCTCACACCTTAGAGCATGGCAGTCTAGAAGTTTCACAGATGATGGGACACATATTGTGACCTATGAAACAACCTCCAAGATTTTAGAAGTTCTTTGTATTTTGGGGGGGAGAAAAAGGGAATGAGAGTAATGAATGAATCCTAACTAAGGTGATGTGCCACAACAAATATTTTACAACATTTTAAAATCTCTTTCAATATAGAACACATGAAACCATCTTTTTCCACTTTGGTTCCTACTTTAATCTTAATCATATTGCATGGATAGGTTTGTCGTTACTCTTTTCTAGCCAATGGAAGGACTGCAATATTCTTAACATTAGGAGTATCTTACATTCTTCATCCACTTCGACTCATGGCACATTCTACTTACACCCTTCTTTCTACTCTTCAAAAGAGACCACCCGTGATAGAGACACGTGGCAACTTGGTAGAACTTGTAGGGCACTCCTATTCTATTTCTCAAATGTCTATGGTGCCAACACGTGGGGTCACATATTGTTGCATAGAACTTGGGATATTAGTCACGTGGAAGCATAAAATAGTTTTTTGCTTGTCAAAGACTATTGTTGGAGAGTTGCATAGAGTAAATAAGCATGTGGATTGTAGGCTAGCTTGCTTGTGACATCTTCATGTTTCTATCAATCCCTCAAGTGGTTCTTGCAACTAAAGAGTTGTAGGAGAGTCTACAACTTTTGGCAACTCACATGGGACCTCTACCTGTGAAGGTCAGTCCTTAAATATATGGTTTTGTAGATCAACTACTTGTGCATCGAGCTAATTGGACTTTTCGATCCTCATTTATTCATAAAGGTATTCTTTGATCATATCTCAATGTTGAATCTACTGAAGGGGCATATTGTGCATTGCTCTTATTGTGCACATATGTTGATTTGTTGCATCTAGTTAATTTCTTAGAAAACCAAATAATTTTGATGCTACAATTTTTTTAGCATTAAAATATTTGTGATAGTTAAACAAGAAACTCTTCATGCTATACACACTTGAAATAATGTTAGCATTTAAAAATTTGGTAATTAACATCATTAGAATTCAGATTTGTCTAGGTAAGGCATGTGACATAGTTGTAAGGTCCTACAAGTACAATTTGCAAGATGTTGAGAATGTCCATGCAAAGAGGTAGGCATCAAGACAACTTGAATCTTGAGGATGTGACATAGGGTAATGATCCTTGTGGATAATATGATGATGTCATAATTCATGCATGATTAGTATGAAACTATTTGAAAATATAATGAGTATTAACCTGGTGTACCATCATAAATTGCATCCCCTAGGCAATTTTATGCTTATTTAGGCCTCATTTTAGTGTTCCTAATTTCTATACTCAATATGCATGATCCAGCTTCATTCCAACTTCAAATATAACATCTCCTTGGTAATCTGGTCCTCAGGCCCAAATTAGGACATGATTAAGGAGGAATGAGTTGCCCCTAAGTGACCCAATCTAGACTCAGTTGGCCTTGGGTGACCCAGTCCCCTTAACTAGGACCCAAATTCAAACCACTTAACAAGTATGAGCTGAGGTGGGAAATCTCTCTCCATATTAGCCTCCCCCAAAAATTGACCCCCAAAAATGATGAGAAAGGTATAAAAGTACACTCCTTTCCTCATTTGAACAACTTTGAACAACCTTTAGCAACTTGAGAGCAATTTCAAATAATTTCAAGCATTCATCAATCCAAGCTTCCTATTCTTCAAAGGCAAGTGATCAACCATCAAGGGCATTGGAGATTAGGAGTATTTGTAGATCCAAGCATTCGTGATGGCATTCATATCATTCAAGTTCTAAGTTCAAGTCTAAATCAATCTATTTTTATGAGGGTTTTCATGTGTTAAATACCTATGAAGGGACAAGTTACAATTGTGCAGATGGAGAATCTGAGACTACAGATTGAGTAGTGCATTTGACAATTGATTGGACTGAAAGTGTCGGGACCCAGTCACCCCTAGGCGACCTAATCTAGACTCAATCACCCCAGGTTGACCCAATCCTCCAAATCTACCTCCAGATTTG
The DNA here is from genome assembly GCA_007258455.2 of Sequoia sempervirens. NCBI lineage: Eukaryota > Viridiplantae > Streptophyta > Pinopsida > Cupressales > Cupressaceae > Sequoia > Sequoia sempervirens. The sequence goes on from VDFB02384173.1 coordinate 12,129, forward strand.
TTTGACAGGTTAGCCTAAGTATGCACTTCCTATTTTCGATTTCAAAGTCTGAGTATTAGTTTCCAATTTTTTTGCACAATCAAAAAGTGTTTAATTTCTCATTTTCAACCCTAGATCTTGCATTCCAAATTTCCATTTACATAATTCACATTTCAATTCAATATGAGGACCTACTGAATCCATTTTGTGCTTAATTCACTTAGGCCAATTGGATCATTCTCCTCCTAATGTTTTGGAAATGTGGGATGTGTATAAATATACATCATAGTTCATATAGCTAGTGATATCTTTTACATATTAAAGTACCACAACAAAAAAAAAGAAAACACTTGGTAAGAAGAGGGAAATGTATGCATTTACATTTTGAATTTACAGTGAAAGAATATAAAAAGAAAACAACTAGAATAAAAGTTTTCCTTATGATGAATGTGTATGTTAAAGAAAAATCATATCATAGCTTATAGCCCTCTATTCATTTTGTGTGTGTGCATTGGATTACATTTCCTCCTTCCATAAGATAAAATGGGATAAAAAATACATTAGCATAAAGCTATGTAGTTGAGCTCATCCCTCATAGCCAATCGGATAGAGCCTTGCTAGCAGACAGGCATCCATAGCCCTAGCAAGGTTATCGCTTCATCTTTCAATGAGCATTACTCTACTACCAGACAAGAATTCATAGCCCTGACAGAGTTACTCACATCACCTATATAATTTAAGACATTTTCAATAGCATTTTCTCTTTTAAATTTTATGTAAATTTTCCAACAGTGAAGTCGGACTTTCAAGTCAAAAGACGAAGTGGCATCAAGGGAAACCTTTAGAATTTTCACTTTACGATAACATATTTCCATCATACTTCGACTCAGGAAATCATTGAAAGCTTGTGTTATACTAAATTTCATGGAGGGTACCATTTGACATATGATATGACATTCTTTCGCATAGGGATTCCCAACAAGGAAACCCAAAATTTTATTGATTTAAAATCAAATCTTATGCCATAAATTAAAACATAATTGCATTAATTTCCCTTAAGCTTAAAAGGTGAATTTTGTTTTTGTATACACTTAGTTGTCATCAAAAGGATAACAAAATAGTGAGTGTGAAGTACGAAAACATATGCATACCAGCCCATCACCTCAAATTTGGCTCAAGGGCATAATTACTCACTTCAATTTGAAGGCTCCTTAACTAATCATTGATGTGAAAGAAGGTGGAGTTGTCTATAAAAGCTTCCCTTATCATTTGACAATGCATTCCAAATTTAGAAGTTTAAGCATAGAGTTATAAAGTGCTATCAATAGTAGACTTAGGAAAAGATGGACACTCCAATTAGGCTTACCTCTAGGAAGACTCAATGACCATTCCTAGGGAAAATTTCTGACCTATGGCTTGAATACTTGATAAATACAAGCCATGACTTGGTGTTTTCTATCATGAAATGGATTCTACGAAGTGATTTTATGTTTAGTGAGGACTATTATTGGGTTAACACTGATATTCGATCATTTCTTGCTTTGTGGGTTCATTTCTTGACATTAATGTCCCTAAATACGAAGTTACCAGGCTGATTAAAGGGATTTTTGGAAGCATTTATATAGATGGACTTGATGAAGTCTTAGTTGTGGCACAATATGGCATGGGCATCCCATTGGCCACTAATTTGAAAGCTTATGTGGAGGATATAGTGGTGCCATGGCTACCCTTCCATTTCAATTTTAGGACCTACTCTATTATGGAGCATAGAGGCCATTCTTTGTCAGCCTATGCCTTTCTCAAGAAGATGACTAGAGAAGATCTTGGGTTCGATGTGGACTGGTTGATAGAATTCTAGGAGATGGTCTATGAACTACAACTAGATAGTGATAACAATTTTCCAAGCGAGAGGGTTGTGCTAGAGATTGATGAAGGCTCAAAGGGTGATGAAAATGAAGAAAGCCCATCGAAGTTAGTGGAACTTCCCTTTTCTAAATTATGCTCATATTTAATTCTCCTTTAAAAAGGTTGTGATTGTTTTTTGCAAAATATCATGGGACCCATTTTGAAATTTTATAACTATAATACCAAGGGTCAAAAATTGTATGTATACTTATACAAATTTTACATATGATTGATATAAATACATATATGTATTTTCAACATTTTGTAAAAAAAGTGAGTTCCTATTTTATGTTTTTCTTTTCACTATGTTGAAAATGCATAAGTGTTTTAAAATTATGAGTGAAAAGAAAGTAATTGAATGTTACTAAGAAACACATAATCTAACTTAAAAATGTAGAATGACACCTTCATTTTTCTTTTTAAAAAAGCTTGGGTCTCCGTACATCGCATATAGCAATCGATGATAGTAAGAACATACCTAGAACTAGGCAAGGAGAGATGAATGTGAGAGCTGTTAAGGATTAAGATTGTCTAGAAAATGGTAGAATGTTTCTAGAGTCTTCTATAAGCTAGAACATTCTTGGAGCTGTTCTAGAAAAGTACATTATAAGAGCTATTGTAAAAGAGAACATTCCAGATTTAAGAGTTTTCTAGAAAGCTTCCAACAAAGATTTTGTAGCTATAAATATGTGATTGTAGAGAGTGGTTGAATAGAGCATTCAGATTGCTGCCAGGCACAGCATCTGGATTGCTAGGAATAGCATTTTGTGATGTAATGTATTGAATGCTAGATAAATACAATTTCCTGAGTTATCAACTCTATTTTTCCCTGTCTTTTCTATGTTCATTACTACTGTTATATTGTTATAGTTTGGGCCTGTTTCTAACATGGTATTAGAGCCAGCTTCAGCTAGAAGTTCAGCTAGAGGTTCAACTAGAAGTTCAGCTAGAGGTTCAGTTAGAGATTGAACCATGTTCAACTAGAGGTTCAGCTAGAGGTTTAGCTAGAGATTCAACCATGTTTAGTTAGAGATTTAGCTAGAGGTTCAGCTAGAGATTCAACCATGTTTAGCTAGAGATTCATTTAGAGGTTCAACTAGAGATTCAGCTAGAGATATATTGCTAGAGTGATTTGTTTGCAGGGAAGATATATTGCTGGAAGTGGTTTGTTTGTAGGGCTTATATATTGTTAAAGTGATATTTGGTTGCAGGGCTGTTATATTGTTCGAGTATTGCTAGATTGATATTTGTTTGAAGGCTAATTTTTGCTAACATGGGCTCTACAAATGAAGTTTTGCCTATATTTCATGGAAGTGGTTTTGCAGATTGGAAGATTGCAATCAAGAATGCTTTGAGAGAAAAAGCTAGATGGAGTTGTGAAATGCTAGATAAATACAATTTCTTGAGTTATCAACTCTATTTTACCCTATCTTTTCTATGTTCATTACTGCTGTTATATTGTTATAGTTTGGGCCTATTTCTAACAAGAGCAACCATACCTGAACCTTAGCATGTAAAGTTTTTAATTGAATTTACTAATTGCGAACCTGGTCTTATCATGATGTCGCTTCTTGGTGAGTACCTCCTAGGTATAGAATCCTTAAAAATCCCTTTGAGTAGTTTCCAAACATCTCAAACCTGTAGGATGAGGCACCTTCCACAAAAAATAGGAAGGGGCAGAAAAGAAAATGTGTGCAAGTGCACTTAGAGGAAACAAAGCTAGGACGCATGCTCTTCTTAAAGAGGAGAGGTGGCATGCATGAAAATGCTCATTAAAAGAAGGATAAAACTTACCTAATATTTACAAGGTTTACTTATAGAAACTAGTCAAAACCATTGACTGGCTTGTCAAAGTAGCTTCCCTTTTGGATTAATCTTATGTGTTTTGCATGTTTTTAAGCAATTATCCAAAGGGGAGAGACAACTAGGTGGTCTATTAATTCTAACAAACAACCCATTTGTGGGAAATGGAAAAGTGTGCCCACCTTAGAATAGCGTTCAATTGTGAATGGTAAGCTAGTAGATTCTGCATATTTTGAGGTTGGTCTTCTCCCATAGGGATTAGCTTGGTTGGGGAAGACTTACCTACCTCTTATCATGCTAGATATTTGATAGGGAATCCTCTTGTTAGATTAAGACATAACAGGCTAGCTTTACTACCATGTTCTTCCCTTCTAGACGATGTGGTGACCTTCGTCTGATGTTGTTACATCATGTTTTGTTTGTTTAGGGAATGATGCTTTAACATCAAGGCTTGAAACGAAAACCTCTAGCTCATCCCAGAATAGATCTTCTTCAATTTCATCTTGGCTCCTTCCCAAAACAACACTTCTCTTGTGTGTTTCTTCTTTCTTGCTGGATGCGCAAGGTTTATTGACCACCTTGTGTTGCAGCATGGTTGTTGTTTGAGGCATGAGAATGGCCTTTTCTTCTTCAGTGTGAAAGGGGAGCTCATTGAATAGGAGGATAAAATCTTCCTTTTGACTCGCATCCTTGCATTTCTCTTGGGATGGAGAGCGTTCTTCCTCATTCTTTTGCCCATGAGTCAAATTCTCCTTCCAAACCACTGGTTTGCCCTTAAAGAGCGATATGGTGTTAGGAATAGAGAACCAAGAGGATGCAAGTTTCATCATAAAATAATGATGAGTTTACAATTTTTGTTCAGAAATGAGCTCTTGAGGATGCCGCTTTTGCAAAGCAGTGGCTTGAAAACTTTTATGGTTTGAAGAAATGGGAATGAGCACATATGGGATTACCTTTTCTGCCCATTATTGTCTTTTATTGTCCTTTAACTACCTAATTTGCACTTTTCACATGACAAGCTATTTGTTTTGAAATTCTTCGAATTCCCATCTTTGGGCGTCTTTACGTTGTTGAAGCTAAGCTTGGTATACGAGTTGATTTTTCCATTCACAATGCTCTTATTCTCTTTCAATGGCCTCCAATTACTCATGGAATCTTAACAACATTTATTGAGTGCTGATGTTTTCTAAGGTCTCCTCCTATGGACGATGGGTAGAGAGATAATCATGGGATGAGAAGATGCGGTATGGCCCTAGCAATTTTGGAATGAAATCTGCTATAACTTTGGCTTGATATTATTGATGAGGAGGAAAGAGATCTACATTCTTGTAAACAAGGGAATGAAAAGTTTGTTGTCCAAAGAATATCTCCATACTAAGGCATAAAGTCATGGTATATCTGCAATTGCGAGTTTGAGGCAAAGTGAATAACCTATTGAAATAGAACACCTAATCTTGCTTATACTAGGTCATTGAGTGCTTTAAGATGCACCTCTTTGAGACATGATATACCAAATAATACACCAATTCTTTAGCGATGAAGTTCTAGTGGTCCCACTGAGTGTGCAAGTTAAAACTGTTGATCCTCAAAAGGCTTGCACCTTAGAGCAGGGCAGTCTAGAATTTTCATAGATGATGAGACTCGCATTACGATCTATGAAACAACCTCCAAGATTTTAGAAGGAGGTTCTTCATATTTTGAGGGGGAGAAAAAGGAAATGAGAGAAAGGGATGAATCCTAAATAAGGTGATGTGCCAAAGAAAATATTTTACAACATTTTAAACTCCCTTTCCATAGAGAACATAGGAAACCATATTTTTTGGAATTAAGCATAGTAGACCACAAACCCTTCATTGTTGGGAGGAGAGCAAAATGCACAAAGTGACTTAGACATAAGGCATGATATTCAAATTCTCACTATGGATGCACCGGTAGAGTCTTGATAGAAAGATTTGAATCCATAAGGATTTTCACAATAGTTAACCATTCTTCAACCTCACTTACTAAGTGCATAATCTAATTCTTAAGCTATGGAAAATGGACAAGTAAACGATCTCACATGTTTCATAACCCACAGATTAACTATGAAATAGAAAAGCTAACATATGTGTATGGTAACTGCATCCATTTGAGATGACATAGAACATATTATGAAAATAAAGTAGACTCAAAGGCAAACATAGGAACAATTTGAATGTTTTATTAAAAACATACATGCTAAGGTTTGAAAATGGGCTACTAATTACATCGATTCTTGAAGAATCATTTTTAGAATGAATGGCCATCCAAAACACCCCTTGGATTCCCCAGACCCTAAAAGATTCGATGCCTTCAAATGCCTCTAGGCCTTCCTTTTAACTCGCCATATGTCTCCAGGATTTTAGAGATTTTAACAACCACCATGTCTACATACTCGTCGTGTGTATGCCTCATCATGGCAATGGTTGCAACTTCCTTTGTGCTAGAGATTCCACATTATTGTTTAAGCAAACATGCATGGTATGGTCACCACCTATTTTAGGTCGAGATGATTTGGGTGTTAAATTCTTTTTTTTTCCCACTTTGGCATCTGCTTTAATCTTAATCATATTGCATGGATAGGTCTACCCTTACTAATGGTGAGACTGCAGTCTTCTTAATGTTAGGAGTCTCTTACATTCTTCATCCACTTCAACACATGGCATGTTCTGCTTATGCCCTTACTTCTTTATGCTCTTCAAAAGAGACCATCCATGATACGGGCACATGGTGGATTGGCGAGACTTGTTGGGTGTTCCTTCTTTTCTATTTCTCAAACGTATGTGGTGCCAACACGTGGCGACTTCTACCATGAATTGATAGGAGGTTTGTGGGATCGTATATTGTTGCGTGGAACTTGTGATATTAGTCACGTGAAAACATAAAATAGATTTTTGCTTGTCAAAAACTATTGTTTGAGAGCTAGCACGCAGAGTAAATCAGCACACAGACTACAGGCTAACTTGCTTGCAACATCTTCATGTTTCTATCAATCCCTAAAGCGGGTCTTGTGACTATAGAGTTGTAGGAGAGTCTATAGGAATTAAAACACAAAATAATAAAAAACACAAACACTGATTTTATAGTGGTTCACCATAAAAACTACATCCACTTTCAAGCAGAGAAAAATCTCTAATTAATTTATGTTTTGTACATACAACAGTTGATAAGCTACAACCATACATAATTAATTACATTATCCACACTATAATATGTATTTTAGAGTCACCACATATGGAATGCCAAGAGGCTTCGAGCAAAGGGAAAAGAGTAAGATATTGGTTGGACTTCACTTATCCAACAAGTAGGTCTAGCTCTTAGAATCCTTCTACATAGTTCTTATAATATTTCTATATGCCTCTCAGATGATTCTGCTTTTCTTACACTCGGTTTCCTATGCATGCTCAGTCAATAAATGCGTTTAGCCATTGTCATATTTATCAACACTTACTTCGCATTTGTATGGTATTTATCTTTATTGAAAGCTCTTATTCGCCTCTTTCGTCATACAAAGATGCAAGCTGATACCTCAACAAGAAGTGTGCTTGCGTTCGTTGATTTTTCTTTATGTTAAAATATTGTAATTGATTAAACAAAACAAAAAAAACAAAGCTGAAATTTGAATAGTTAGATTTTAAGTCTGGTTAAAATATGGTAATTGGTTGAAACATATAGGTGTGTTAAATTATTGTAAAATATAGCAATTGATTGAAACATACAAGTTTTTTTTAAATTATTGTAATTGACCAAAACTATTGATTTCTTTACTACCTAAGTGCAAGTGACCCAGACTAGCGGTGTGTGGTATCTTTATTATTAGCCTATAGGCTATTATATATGGGAAACTCCCACCGGATTTGTCTCACACTAGTTTTTTTTTCTGTCAATAGCAATCGTCATTAAACAGTGTTGGTTTTTAGATAGTTGTACTTTCTCTGCCACATTCAATAATTATATTGGTATTTCCTAGTGGCTTTGAGTGTACATAAGTGTCTACGTGCTATTCAAAAACCCTTTGAACTGGATTTCCATGTTGGAGAGATTCAAAACTGCAGTTGAAGGAAAGTAGGAGCTTCTAACCAAAATGAAAATGTGGGAATGGATTTTTCTCTATAATAGTACACTGATTTGATTTACACAAGCCGTCATAGTGGGCCTCAATGTGGAAGCCATGAAAGAGCTCAAAGACTTAGTGAAACTGAGTTTGATTGTCGCGGCCTCCTATCTGAGTTCATGGGATTTCTTAGTGGATCCCTGTGACACAACCTTTAGTCAGTATTTCACCTGCAAAATGTGATGTGCTACAAATCCAACCAAAGTGACAAAAATCGCTCTAGATGCCGCCAGTTACAATGGCAACCTTGAAGAAACACAAACACCACTAAGGGGGGGTGAATCAGTGGTTATCAAATTTCACCTAATCTAATCAAGTACAGGAGATTTTTGTTAACATTTAAGCCAGATCACTTTGTAGAAGGCGATTGTGAAGAGTCAGTGATAAGAAGAAAGATAAAGTTGACCAATACAATTTCAATGCCATGAATGACTTCAGCAGCTAAGCTATTTTAGAATTAATTAGAAAAATGGTGCGACATCATATCTATGATAAATTAGAATCAATTTTAAATAACAATTTGAATTAAAATTATTAAATACAAATCAATAAATAAAAAGTTAAAGATATATATTTAAATAATATATAAAATGTGTAGTTGTTAAAATAATATTTTTTCAAATAATTTGTGTGGGGTGTATATACATTTCAAAATTTTAAAAATAAATCTATATTTCATGTTTTCTAATTATTTGAGCTACTTCGACTTTTGTTTTTAAAGTTAAGATATAAACATAAAATTACTTTTATAAATATTCCTCATCAAATAATGATATAAATATTGTATAAATAATATTAATCATATATAAGTATAATATATATTATGATAATAATAATAAAACATACAAATATAATAAAAAATATTAAAATATAAATAATAATATATTAATATAATACGATAAAATTGAATTACCAATAATATAAATAATAACATATTAATATTATATATAATATGATAATATAATATAAATATTTACATTGAAATAAATAATAATATAATCATATAAAATAATAAAATTTTGTATGTTTTTCTCAATTGTGCTAGTTATATAGAAGACCTCTCAATGATCAACAACAAATCACCCAGACTATATCTGACTACCATTGCACCTCCTTGAGATGCAAGTGCTAGTTGTAATTGAGGCAGACGTAGACAATGATAGTGATACGTGAACAAGATTCCTAATGAAGATTCTCCTTTTCCTAATGCGTGATACGTGAACAAGATTCTTAATGCGTTTAGTCATTGTCATCTTTATCACACTTAGCTTTGCATCCCTATGGTATTTATCTTTATCGAAAGCAATTAGCTGCTCTTTTCGTCATACAAAGACTTGAGCAATCCGGTTCCTCCACATGAAGACAACTTGCATTTGTTTATCTTTTCTTCTTTTGAAATAGGGGAGAGGACGCTGAGCACGTTTCAATAGTTGTGATAGTAGTTGTTTATATTATGTCTAATATTTTTGTTAATATTAGATCAATAGTTGTGACTTTAAAGTTGTTAGTGTTGATGATCTAAAAAGCAACCAATCATGTGATTCCACATCAGCGCTCAATAAAACATGCTGTGAATGTACAAGTATTGGTCTCTCTTTTTTGGGCCTTTTTTGGACACCTTGAGAAAAAACATGCTGATGTGGCATCATATTTGATGATGTGGCCCTGAAACCTTAATTGTAAGTAGGGGACTTGCCAAGTAAGCTGCTGTAAAAAATTGGTAGTACTTTGAAATTTCCCCATAGAATAATTAGAAGCGTGAAGTTAGGGTCCACAACCAGTGGGTCCTCTCCCCTATTGTAATTGACTGAAACATACAGGTATGTTAAATTATTGTAATCGGCCAAGACTATTGAAATGAAATGAAATGAAATATTTTAATAACGTCCACGAGGCCACAGCAGCCTATGGGACCCAGGAACATCACAAGACCACCACCGAAAAGAGAAGACCCTAAACAGCCTGAGATCTTCGCTCGAGATTAGCTCTACGACAGTGAATTTTGATGATGTAATTTGCAGATTTGACCAACCTTTCCTCCTCAAACAAGGTATTTAAGTTGTCCACTTGTAAGATGTCCCCATAAGTGACCCGAATATCTTTGTATGCTGAGCACTCCATAACAAAGTGCCACTCTGTCTCCACTAATCCCATGTCGCAAAAACGACATATTCTTTCTTCCCACTCTTCTTTAGGAACCATCCATCTGCCCGTCTCACATCTAAGACGATGTGAGCTAGTTCGGAGTTGAGCTATCAACATCTTTGCTCTCCATTTAATATTTGCTCCTATATATGCCTTTTCATCATGGTCCCCCTTAGGATTGAATTCTTTGATATAATAGTCTTTTTTTCGCCCTGATTGTTTTGTCCATAAAACTTTTTTGAATTTTTGTTTCACATATTTTTTTATTTCTTCATTTGAACTTGGACAATCTTGCATATTCACACCCCACTTTTCCATCCATTGATATCTTTACTAATTGCAATTGACCCAGACGGGCGGTACTCGGCATCTTTAATTATCGTAATTCATGAAGACGTACACCATGATAGTGATAGGTGCACAGGATTCCTTACGAGGGCCACGTGCTTTCGTGTACGAAGTGGGTCTACCTCTTAGAATTCTTCTACACGCCTGTCAGAGGACTCTCCTTTTCTCACACACGGTTTACCATGCAAATAACAGGGTCTCATTCACTCAACGAATGTTTAGTGAATCACTACTTCTTATCCGTAGGGTATTTTTCCCAAATGCTCTTCGCCACTCCTTTCGTCTTACAAAGACTGCAATCCGGTTTCTCAGCAAGAACCCTGCTTGCATCTATCTTTTGTTCTCTCTTTCTGTCGAAGTTCAATCCAACTCCATGGCATCTACTTCAGATTTTAACACAGGGCGTCAGCCAGAGAATGAGAATGAAAATGCTTCTCAAGCAATTCCAGCTGCTACATCTACTCCTGCTACTTACTCAGTGGTAAGCCTATTTTCATCCTGCTTTGAATGGTGTTCTCGCTTATTTTCTACGCGTTTAGATCAGTCCAATTTCATGGCATCTGCATCCACCACAGTTAGTCAATCACAGAATGAGCTTAATCAGTCCAATTCCATGGCATCTGCATCCACCACAATTAGTCAATCACAGATTGAGGTTAAAAATGCTTTTCAAGGCATGGCACCATACCCATTATCTTCTCGCATGAAAAAGCTGCCCTACGATGTATTTCTTAATCATCGTGGCACCGATGTGAAAGAGACGCTCGCAACGGCTCTCTATAATACCCTAAATGACATGGGCTTAAGGGTATTCCTTGATTCAAAAGAGCTTGAATTGGGGGATTCTTTGCCTAAAGAATTAGAAGAAGCAATGAGCAGTGCTTCACTTCATCTAGCTATATTTTCCGAGAATTATGCCCAATCCCCTTGGTGTTTGGCAGAGCTTTCATTTATGCTCAAAACTGGCACTCAAATTGTACCTGTTTTCTACCGTATCGAACCTGATGATGTCCGATATGCAAAGGGAGCCTTCGCTGATGCATTTTCCCGGCATGAAGAGAAGCGTAGGCACACGCCAGAGAAGCTTCAGGAGTGGAAAAGTGCACTCTCCAATGTTCCCTTTGAAATTGGTCACATTGTTAATACCAAGGAGTGAGTACCAAATATCCTCACCCTTTTCTAATCAATTTTTTCCCAAATTCGTTCATTTTTTTAATCTTTCAATTCTGTATAAATTGAAGTCAGTGTTTGGTTTCGCTGCTGTTGCATATGTCTAGTGACGAGGTGGAGCTGCCCAAGAAGATTGTTAATTCTGTTTTGAAAGTAATAAAAAATGTGCCGTTTGTGGTTGCCAAACATCCAATCGGTTTAGATGAAATTCTAAATGACTTTGAAATGACAATTCAATTCGCTGAACACCATCACCCTGTGCCTGTTGTGGGATTATGGGGCATGGGTGGCTCTGGCAAGACTACTCTTGCTAAACAATTTTATAACAACAAATATAAAACTATGGAAAAATCTAGTTTTCTATTTGATGTTAGGGATGCTGCTGATAGAAATGTATTGCATGCAAAGCAGAAAGAACTACTAGAGGCCCTTGGTCGCAAAGATGTACAAGTGGAAAATATAGAAGTGGGGAAGGGTATGATTGCTAGCGGATTGAGATCTGTTCGAGTATTGATAGTGGTGGATGATGTGGATGATGTGAAACAATTGGATGCACTTTTGCCTAACAAGGACAGTTTTGGAAGGGGTAGTTTGATCATAGTCACTACAAGGGAAGTTGAAGCGCTTAGATCTTGGGGCATTTCCACAGTTTATAAAATGAGAACACTGGATCTACATCATGCTGAACAACTTTTTTGTTGGCATGCTTTCTTGCGGTCCTCACCACTTCGAGGTTTTGAGTCTTTAGTTAAAAACTTCCTAAATGTTTGTGGTGGATTACCGTTGTCTTTGAAAGTTTTTGGGGCACAATTATATGGCAATTCTAGTAAAGATTATTGGAAGCAACAATTAGATAAGATCTCAAGAATACTACCTAAAAATATCAAAGAAAGGTTAAAAGTAAGTTATGATGCTTTAGATGATGAAAAGAAGGAAATATTCTTAGATATTGCATGTTTTTTTATTGGAGAGGAGAAAAATTTGGTCCTTACTGTTTGGGATGCATCAAGAGGGAATGCTCTACACAGTTGGGAAAGGCTTTTCAATAAATGTCTTGTTGAAATTGATGATGATGGTAAGCGCATAAGAATGCATGATCATTTAAGAGATTTGGGAAGAGAAATTGCAAATCAGCAATCACCATACCGCATTTGGTTTCCGCATCAGAATATTAAAGTTTATAATGAAGCACAGGTGAGATTAATACTTCATTTGATTGTCTCATTAATCAATGGCATGACAGCAATTTTTGTGTACCTATTTGTTTCCTTGTTTCGAGGAACTATACGTGTTTCTTTAAGGTTTTGATTTGATTTGTTTTTTTTTTAAAATTGACAAGAGAATTCGTATTCGAGGAATAGTGTCTACAACGGCTGGATCCAGAATTGGGTCTGAGGAGTTTCCTCAATGCTCGCCGGGCGGGAAGGTCATGGTTAACACAAACGGAGGACCTTGTGAGCTCACACCATCTTCGCTTGGATTAAAGATTTTTCAGGTGGCAGGAAGTTATTACAATGAAATAATCCGTGATATATCAAGAGAGTTGTTATGGCTTCGGTGCTTTGACGTTGGGCAGAGAAATCTTAGCTCATTTAGTTCATTGGAAAATTTGAGGGTATTAGAGCTCCATGAAAAAGGTGATAGACAATTAGAAGAACTATGGGAGACTGACAGTGATGTAAGTATCTCCCTTTTAAGATGTTTTAAAGCTATATTGCGATATTCTTATAATTGTATGTTCCTGTCCATCTCATTAATAATTTTCTGCAGGCTCCTTTGCAGTTAAGAGGGTTGATTATGTCTTATTGTTATAAGTTCCAGAGATTTCCAAATTCAATAGGTTGTCTCAGTCATTTGAAAAAAGTAGTCCTTAATAGCGCAAGTTCTCTGAGGGATCTGCCAACAGAATTTTGCCTTCTTGGATCGTTGAAGCACCTGGAATTAATTTGGTGTGTTGAGCTATCGTCGCTACCCAGCAGTTTCGGCAATTTGAAAAGCCTGAGACATCTGAGTTTGGAGGGGTGTGAGAAGTTGAGATCGTTGCCAGCCTCTTTTAAGGAGTTGATATTCCTGCAACATCTTGACCTGAACGAGTGTGAAAAACTCACCTTACAGACAGACATTATGGAAGAAATGAAAAAGCTCGAGTATGTGAACCTTTCTGAGTGCAAACGATTGGCAGTGTTGCCTTCTGACATCACAAATCAGGAATGGTTGAGGGAGCTCGACTTACGTGGTTGCAGGAGGTTATGGGAGGTACCAGTCAACATTGGTCAACTGAGCAAGTTGCGAATAATGAACATAGGGAGTCAGCTGCTGACAAGATTGCCGAACTCTCTTGGAGATTTGTCATCTTTGACTGAGCTTCGGATTGAAACGTGTCCCGAGCTAGAGAGTTTACCGGACTCTCTGGGTTGTCTTAATCAATTGGAACGTTTCTACATAATCTTTTCAGGAGTGAAATCTTTACCAAAATCAATTAGGCAATTGAATAATCTTCAAACACTGGTTGTAGGCACCTGCCCAACGAGTGAATTGAACCTCGGGACAGGGCCGTTTCCTTTTTCGTTGTGCAACCTTACGTGGATGTCGCTATCGGTAATAGAAGTGTCCATCATTTCTATATCTCCAGATTGTTGTCCTGTTCTTGAATTTCTTCGAATTACAGGTATTTATAATCTCACGGAGATAGAAGTTCTACCAACTTCAGTCAAGGAATTGGATTTGAGGGACTGTGAAAATTTGAGGAATATCAAGGGTATTGCTGGTCTGGTGAACATTAAAAAGCTCACAATAGTTCGGTGCTCTGAGTTGGATGCGCTTCCCAGTTTTGCACGATCAGCTTCTCTCCAAGAATTTGTTTTCCGAGGTTGCTACGGTGTCAAGAAAATACAAGGTCTGGAATATTGCAGAGCACTGAAGGAGTTGAGAGCAGATACCAGGTGGGAAGTACAGGGTATAGAAAGTTTAGAACGCCTCGAAAAATTGAAGAGTGTGGAACTCAGAGCAAACAGGAGATCAGGTATTGAGGGTTGCATTCAAAGCATGCAGGTAATAATGGTTTCTAAGAATTTAGATTTCTATTTATATTCATCTTATTGTGATCTTGCTAAATGTTGATGGGCACAGGATTTGCAGAGGTGGCCTGGAGAAATGTTAATATGTACGCAGGCAGTCTCTGATGCTGCATCTCTTGCAAATTCTTTCGCCTTTCCGACTCTCTCTCTCGTTGACTCCTTCACAAACAAAAATATTTACTCCAAACCAGCCTTGGTTCAGGATCGAGTGCCCAATGAGGATGCCATTATTGTATGTTTTGTTATAAATTGTACTACTCCAAGTATGACATTACAGATATCTTCCAGGAATAATGAAATATTTTCAACGAAGGTGGAGGAGGGTAAATGGTTGTGGATAGGCCTCTTAACACAACGTTCCAGGTCTCACGCAGCAGAGAAGTACACGATAGAGAGATATTCAGGCGAAGGTGAAGTTGAGAAAGGATTGCTTGTGATGGGAAAAGAGCAGAGACTTATGCAGACTTTTCGCGACTTATGGGCGCTTTTAGCAAATTGATATTGCATCAAAACTAAATTAAGTTCGTAGTAATTTATTTTCAAATATGTATTGTGTTGGTATTCTTCCGTTAGTGTTCTTCTTTTGCAGTTCATTTAAACTGTCGTATGCCTTCTACTCTCATAAGTGTGCCCATTTCGATATTATGAAGTTCGGAACAAAAAGAATTGAAGAGCTTTTCTGTCCGTGTTTACTTCTCTTTGGGTCTCTGTTTTGCAATATAATCTCTTAAGATTTTCTGTTCTGAATAAAATGGGGGTTATTTTACGGCGATTTCTTTTAACCAGGACGAATGAAATTTCCAGACCATGCTTAAAATTGCTTTTCGAAACAACTGCAATTTAGAAAAATAGTAAGAATCAACAGGCTTCAAAATATTGAAGGAATGTTTTACAAACTGCAGACCAGATACTACAATATAATCGGTAATAGGAAATTTTTATTAAATCTTTTCGTTAGATTTGAAAGCTCGCGTCGAAATGGAATTTTTTTGAATTTTGCGATGGGAAATAATGAATTTAATTCTGGAAATTGTGTAAAACGTGACCATTTTTATTACGGAATTCAGATCTAAGTTGGAATACAAACATTTAGTGTGAATAGCCGATTTGATGTGATCTCAGGCTTATTCTGTAAAAAGATCTTTGTTCTTGCCGATATATTTAAATTAATTGCTTATTTCTACGGATTGTCACTAGGCTATGCTACTCACCTACACAATTTTAGTTTATTCATATTTTTAAAATTACATAGGATAGAGGATCTAGTAGTTGAGCATGGTCTGATAATGATTTAATATCTAATATTTTTAATATTATAGGGGAAACATACTAGTAGTCACTAGGGCTAACTTCGTGCATTCGTGTAGAGTGCAAAATAGGTCCGATTTCAACTCTTTTTTTTTTGGCTTCTTTGTAAGCAAGTTGGGACCTTAAAAAAAAAAATGGCTTCTGGGTATTTAAAACACGCCTTGTGGAACTCGTAAAGCGAAAGGTGGTAAAAAAGGGGGTTTTTCTACCTCTGTCCCCTACATCTTCATTATTTTGCCCATATCCGTTCATTACAAATCCAAAAAAAAGAAAAGACTATTTACAATTATCATTTAACATATTTCAAGTTACGTTTGTATGTGGGCCCGAACAAAATATCATGTGGGTTCGCTAGGAGATGGTCACTTTAATCTCAACCTTATCACATTAAAATGTTATCCACGTGCCCCATATGCCTTCATCAAACCACGTGTATGAGTTAACCACATGCCCCATAAGCCTTCATTAAACCACGCTTATGTGTTAACCTAATTGCGGGTTGTTGTGCAGATTTAAGCCCTAAACTCCTCATCTCCTGCAGTTTCTTTTTAGAATTTTCATGGCTAGCTCCTCTCTCCCACCGTCAACTTTTGCTCTGCGACCATGTCAACATCCTTCGGCTCTATTTTGCTGCAGGTAACGTCTCCAGCTCTCTTCATCTGCAAGATTGTTTGTTCAACAATGGATTTTTTTTGGGTTTGACGGTGTTTGAGTGCATTTTAGTGTGTTTAAAAATCATTTCTATGTATGGCATTAAGGGTTTGATTGTAATCATTTCTATTTACATGTGACTAGTAGAAAAATGATCCCTCGTGCATTATTTTGTCTATGGCATCGACGGTTTGACTGCTATGCCTTTTTTTAACATTATTCTATGAAGTAATCATATGTAATGTGATTTAAACAAAACATTGACGAAATTTTGACCAAGTATAATCATGAAATTTATTGGGTATATAATCTTGAACTTAATCTTCAAATATTTTTTAATTTAATCTTATATGGAGCTACATAAAATGTATCCACCTCTCTTCACCTGGGCGAAACCACAATAGTGATTTACAATTGAATTGAGGAAGGAAAATCTCTTTTTTTGAGATTTCACTAGCTAAGGGGGTTCGATCGAACTATTATGTTCGGTTGAACCTATTAAGACATTCGACTGAACCACATGGTTTGACTGAACTATATGTTCGACCGAACCCTCTCACGGTCAACACAAAAAATATTATTTTAAGGGGTTCGGTCGAACCCAGGTTCGACCAAACCCCTTTGAATTAGGGCTTTTTAAAAAACTCTCCCATCATTGTCAAACAAACCAACAGTGAACAAAAGCGGTGCGAGCGAACGTGAACAGAGCTTGGGCGAACAACGAACTACAAAATCTAGGACCCCTTTTCAAAATGCACCACCATATAAAGTTTTGACCTCCATAGCCAAGTTGGTATTCTTATTTGAATCCTCTGTTTGTTTGAAAAAACTCCTCTAAATGACCATTTTTTACTGCTTTGTAATTCCTGTGCAACAATATATGTTGAAATTATATTCATTTCAAAAAAAATTGTCCAAACAAAACCAAAGACTACCCATTTCAAAAATAAGATGTGGGATTTTCTAATTCAAATGAATACAAATTGGTGAAGGATGTGGAATTTGGTTTTACAACTACGAATTGCATTTACTTGAAAGTTTCTAAAGCCTTTTAAACAAAACCCATTTTTAAAAATTTGGATTTACAGCTGCTAATTACATTTGCTTGAAAGTTTCTAAAGCCTTTTAAACAAAACCCATTTTTAAAAATTTGGATTTACAACTGCTAATTGTATTTGCTTGAAAGTTTGTAAAGCCTTTTAATTTGGATTTATAGCTGCCAATTGCATTTGCTTGAAAGTTTCTAAAGCCTTTTAATTTGGATTTACAGCTACCAATTTCATTTGCTTGAAAGTTTCTAAAGACTTTTAATTTGTATTTACAGCCAAAAATGAATTATAAACTCTTGTAAAATGAAAACTAAACAAAATAACTTGCAATAACTAATTACTCCTCTGAACTTACAACAAAATTTGCACTTACAATCAAGTCAATTTACATAACTTTTGAGAACAATAAAAATAATATTATTATAAAAAAATATTATGAATCTAAAGCCAATGGTGCTATTTGAACCACCTTTGAATTACAAACCTTGTGGCTAAAAGAACTACCTAAAGCTCAAACAAACAAGCATTGTAAGAGCCACCCAAATAGAAACTAAGTGAAGTTCAATTACAATCTGGATGTGGAATTTTCCATGACTAGTTTTGAGGATTTCATAGACTAACTAGCTATGGAAATTAGGGGGTTTCCATCCTCCAATACCTCATGGTAGACAAATAGGGTGTCCAATATATCAAGGAGTAAAATTAATGGATAACTAAGCACGTCTTCTCTCAAAACCTATCTTGATTAAATATATAATTTTCAAATTCTTTTATTTCCCTCTAAACTACATGTACAAATAATCCTTGGTCAACACCCTAATTGAAATTATCAACTTATTAGATAACACCTACAACCCCATCATTAATTGTTAAGTAAACATTTACACTTCCCTAAGTTACTTTCCCTAAGCCCATAGTAAGTGAAAATGGGCATACAGGACAATATGAAATCATATGATTCACCATGTTCTCTATTCTTAGGATTTTGGAGTATATCATTTAATATCCAACCTATATAATTTCATTTTCAATCTCAACCAATCTTTGCTTCAACTTCCAAATCATCCACACAATTGTCCCTGAAATATTCAATATATATGTGAAACATAATTATGAGGAAGACACGAATAATCCTTGACATCTAGCTTTTTGTAGATCAAAGGATAATATGGTTCTATAAGTTTAAACTATTTCCAATTTTGAAATCAAAATACAATCAATTATCTATTTAATCTCAATAATTGTAATTTTAAGGCAAACATAAATTACTTGAATCTTTTAAGGTCTCTCATTATATTCTACTTACTCTAACTTAAGTTTAAAAAACAACATTAAAATCCACATAACAAATTTCAAAGACATAATATTATTACAATATTTTTTAAAAATCTAATTGTAATGAACATGTTATCTGTAGTACCCCTCCATTTATGCTATACTTTCTGTTGATACTTTCTCATACTGTTGGACTTATGTTGTTTTGTTGGATACTTGGATCGCTGATTTTGAGTGATGATGGATTATTGTGTGACATGATGTTACTCTGTGTGATGTTTATTGTTTTCAGACATGATATGATTTAGTGTAGATGTTTACTTTCAGTTGTTTATGGATATGCACATGCTTATGATGGACTAACAATGTTTATTGAGTCAGTTTTCTGTGAGTGTATTGGTGTGGAGAACAGAATCGCATCACTCGCTTGCGAGTGCCCTGCGATATCTGTGATTTTCTCCGCACGGTGTGTCTGTTTTAAATGCTTTCTATATATATACATGTATGTACAATGTTTGCTTGGTTGCAGGATTTGCAGGTACATGACATCGACTCCTCCTGTGTAATCAGGTCTGAGCGTGTCAAGACTCAACGAAATTGTTGAATGGGAGATAGTAGTTAGGTTTATCCTAGTCCAATCTCTAACCTTAGTATTAGTACGTTGTCAGTTTTTAGTTTGGGTCATAGGTTGTTTTGTAATGTGTTCTGTTGGTTAAATTGTTTTCAAAAAGGTAAATGTTGGTTATGTTTTAATGTTAATCATTGTGTTTTATTTATTGTTATTAATTAATATTTAAATATGATTGAAATTTATTTATTTAATAATTTAATACATTAGTTAGTTTAATTAGTTAAATAGTTGATCTTTAAAAAGGATTTAACTATTTGATTAAATAAATTAATTAATTAGATTAAATTATTAAGTGCATAAATTATATTGTATTTAAATAAATGAGAGAAATTAGAAATTTAAATAAAATATTATGCATGTAAATTAAATTGTGTTTGGGAATTTATTTTTAGTATTTAAATTAAAATAAATAAGTTAATTGCATGTGATTTGAAAATTTGAGTTTTAAAATTAAAATTAAAATTTATTAATTAAAATTACATGCAAAATTTAAAATGGAAAAACTGCCGAGAGGTGGAGAAGATATTTTCTCAACAACCTCTCGACATGTGTGTGAGTGCCATAATTTCATTTGGGTTGTTGAGAATTTTTACGGAGGATATTGAGGATCTCAGAAATTGCACGAGGTTATTCTATTGCCTCGGGGAAAAATTTTCTGGGCACTGGCAAAAAATTATCTCTCTGTGTGTAAAAACCCAAAATTTCTTAAGAATTGGTATTTTTCTCTGTGATTGGATTTGTTATTTTATTTGGAAAAGATTTTCCAAAGATTCTTGGAAGTTGGTGGTTTTGGAATTGGCACTTCGGGAAAGAATTGAATCTACAGGCAAGGAAGGCTACAGGGGTTTCTTCTTCAAATAGCAAAGGGTTTACAGGTATTCTACTGGTATAATATTATTGGTTGTGTTTTAATGAAATGCTTGAGAAAAGAGAATTTTGTGTGTTTACTGGAAATTCCTTTTATTGTTAATACTGAATGAGATTATAGATTTCATATTTTGAATCTTCTGTAGATTTCATTCTGAAAAGTTATTCCCTCTGCTGAAATTTAAAAAAAATAGTAATGGGAAAATTATTGTTTTTAAATAAACAATTATGTGGTTTATTTACCCAATTTTGTTATTAGAAAATTCTGGGAAAAATCTTGGTTAAATACAGCAATTTTTCCAGGTCTACTGTAGAAAACTTTATGGAAAACTTTACCAGATTTGAAGAAAATTTTCCTGTGAAAACCCCAAATTAATTTATAGGTATATATATTCATATACCAAAAATTATTTATGTTAAAATTATATTTTTTTTTTAAACCTGGTAATTATGTTGAAATCGCCGTACGGAATCAATTCCGTCGGCGAATTTCAAAAGAAAATTCCCGTGCGAAATATTTTATGAAACAAAAAAAAAATTGTTGTTTAAGATGGGGAGGGCCGAAACCCTCCCCACCAATGTTGGTGCTGGGCGCAGCTGGTAAGGCTACGCACAGCAGCCATAAGGGCTGTTGGGCGTAGCCCTAACCACAGCCGCGCCCACATCACTGTGGATATAGTGCTCGGCTGTGAGCCGAAAACCCCAAACTTTTATAAATTAAAAAAAAATAGTGTTATGAGTTAAACGAAAATTTTCAGTGATATAAAACTTTTCGAAATTGTATAAATGCTTAAATGGCGAATTTTGTATTATGGTTTATCAATTCGATTTATAATATTTTATATATATATATATATGTATATATATTAAAATAAAAATATATGAAATATTTGTTAATTAAATTAAAAATCATATTACATGTTTAAATGATAAGTTTAAAGGAATTTTATTAATAAATATCTAGATTTAGATATTATAGATAAATTAGATATTTGTTATAGAATAACTTGTTTTTTTTTAAAGTTGTATAATTTTCATTAAGTCATGTGATTGGGAAATTGGGCAATCTGTAGAACTGATTTTTGTATTGTATGGAAAATGGATTTAATTGTAAATGAATAATTTTGACATTTTAAATCTTTTGCTTGAGAGGATTTAACATATCCGAACTATAGATGTTTTATTTTCTTGATTTTATTTATTGTGTCTTTTTGGGCAAAAGGGGAAAGTATTTAATTGTTCAAGACTTCCAGAATAAATTGGGTTAAATGGGGTATTATTGTATTCAAAGGATTTCTTATTGACTTGGGTTGTGTGAGAGTCAGACAAGGTGTATGATATTGTTATGATTTCTTGTCAATGTGTGATGTAAATTGTGTACTTGGTAAACCCTAGTCATGAAAACCTAGATTTCTGTGTTATGTTTAGGGGAGTGGCTAATTGTAAGGGCCGACACACAAAGTGGTGTCAGGGTAACTTACAATTAGTTAACTAAGTCAGTGATAATTAAATGACACATTAGATAGAGATTAAAATTTGTAATAAGATATGCATGCCTCGCTTATGACTCATAAGCTACTACAGTTATGAGTATAAGTTGAGAAGGCCTGGAATGGCAAATCGTTGTCTTCGTTTCCTTAAGGGACATTCGATTCCACAACTGCATGCAATAGGGGCCGGGTTTCGTAAGAGGTTACCAGGGTAACCCAAGGATTGGGGGCTGGGACCTAGGAAGAAACACCAGGGTAACCGTTGCATCGTTGTGATGACACTCCACCTAGAATAACCGTTAAACCTTGTATTGGTGTTTCAAATCATTTGTCAAATCTGGAAGCAATGTAACCTAAAGTTTGTATGTACTAGTGTCTAGGGTTAGTAGATTTGGTCTAGGTAGCCTTATTACTATCTCCTAGCACGGGGGGTGGACCTACGGGTACCACATGGTTGGGTGGAACGTGCACCTTACTCCGTTGGGTCCCCAGTTCGATTATAGCATTGAGCGCTTCATGGATGGAGAGCTCACACATGGACTTCTTTTATTTCTTCATCATTGTATATTGTAAAATTTGAAATGTAAAAACATCCCTCAAATGTATAAGAGGTGATCAATGTAATTGTAAAGTATTTGTTATTTGAACTACCTCATCAGATGGATGAGTAATGTAATAATATATCATTGCAATGTATGGAAATGTGTTTGAACTCTATTATATCTTGAATGGGAATTTAAATTGTTATGCAATGTTTATTTTATGTAATGAATTATTAAGTGCAATGCGAAGTACATAAGTCGCTTAAGGAAAACTCAAAGTAGTGTAATGTCGTTTAACCTAAGAATGTATGCAACTAATTAACATAGTATTAATACTTTTTAAAAAAAATTTATTACACTTTTATATCACTTTTGCAACATTCTTAGGTTATTTAGACGGGGCATTACATTATCGTAATAAATATTCAAATTTTAAATATATGAAAATATATAGCCAAATGATCCTTAGTTTTCATATATCATTTGTGATGAGAACGTTGAATATTATAATTTTTTAGGCCAATCTTTAGGCACTAATTCACCATTGTTAAAATGATCCTTTAAAGTTTATTCATTATTTTTTTCAGGATTATAAATTTTTACAATTTCTATTAAACCAAAATTAAAATAATGGTATAGATTAAGATTCTTGTATTTATCCTACATTTGGGTCATGTTTGATTAGATTTACTATCATATTTAGAAGTTGTATTTTGAACTATTATATATTTTTCAACATATATAAAATGTATGGTTGGATTAGTGAGATGTTATAACAAGTATACAATATGAAGTCAAACTCTATTAGATTGATTCTTAATAAATTAGGAATAACGATTAAATTTATAGCTTTATGCAATCTATAAGTATAAATAGTTTGATGGTAGAAACTTTATACATATAAAAATATGATAAATGTGTGCTTATTTTGCTTTCCAATATATAAATTTTTGATGTGCTTGGCTATATAATTGAGATGATTCACTCATAATACATAATGATAAAATTCATCCTCATACGAAGGATTTTATATTGTCTTCCATTAAATTCATCCTCTTTATGAGATTCTTATGGAATATTGATAGTCTCTAGTGTGAATTCTTAATTTTAGACATATTTTAACTAGATAAATTAAAGGTTCAATGAAAGCATTGATAGAACCTTTTTTTCACTTACATAATCCTATCTTGAAGTTTATTTATGTTAACAGTTCTATTAAATTAGATATTTTTATCCCCAATTATTTTCAAATAATTTTACACTAAACAACCATTTAAGGATGCTATGTTATAGATTATAGTTGTCTTCCAATTCTTTATAAATTGTTCAACCCTCTCATGGTCTAAATAATTTTACATTCAACAACCATGTCTAAAGTACATTATATGTACCCAACCTCTTCCCCTATTTAACACACTCTTAAACCTTGTTACTAATCTCATTCGAAGAGGTGGATCAACCAATCTTAGAGGGATCCTCATCCATGGGTTTTTTATCTTTGTTCTTGACATTGAGATCCACCACATGTTTAGGTGGTTATGAATAGAATTAATCATTTTAGCAAACATAGGAGAGACAAGGGAGCCATCAATCTAGGCTCTAATACTATTCTAGAAATAGTAGAACTAGAAACTAGAATCCTAATAATGATAGCCTTTGGATAATACACAAGTTTTCCTTTTGAAGGGATTGGGAAACACTTATTGGATGGGTTTTATTTCCCCTTCACCACATTTTGATTATGATTAAGAATTGAAATAATAAAATTCTCAAATTGGTATAAGAAAAAAGTAAGCCCTGGGTGGAGGGGAGCTCATTTTTTTCCCATGTGCAACTCTAATAATAGATATCTTAAATTACATGAGTAAATGAAAAGGGAAGCTAACGAGCGACATGCATCTAAGATTATTTATAAGATAAAAGTGATAGGATAAACAACATTTATAGTTTCCTTCTAGGATGAAATAAATAATCAAGTAGAAACATTTATAAAGTTAGAATTTTTTATTCAAGTAAGAAGAATGATTTTAAAAAAAAATGCTAGGATATTTTTAGAGTCATGAAGATGTTTATATAATTGTGTATTTAATGTTTGAAACAATACATAAATAATAAAATGTTAGAAGACGAAAAATACATAAAAATATGAAATTTAACATAATTAAGTAAGAAAATATGAGATTGCCACTTAGATCTAGGAGAAGGTTAGGAAAGAGGGTTAAATGGGCCATAAAATTATGCTATGGATATAGATGCTAAAACGTGAGAATGCAATATAAATTAATATTGCAGTGTATGCAATTCTTGACATCATATTTTCTTTCACTTTAATGGGCTAATGTCACTATATGATAAAACATAATTAAAGTATAAAAAATAAATGCTAAAAGAAAAACATGAAAATAATCAAACATTTTGGATACATAGAATGATATATAGTGTGTTTGATCAAGGAGTTGATTCTCTTGAACTAAGATATGCAAAACAAGCATGTCAAAAAAAACAAAAAATCTACAATATATATATATATATGTTAGAATAATACAACCAATAATACAAAGTATGCCAAAAAATCATATATAATCCAACATAAACATTATACATATAAAAGCAAAAATGTCAAAATTACAAGGGTTGTGAGAGTATATGCCCCCTTAAATAATTGTATAAAAGAAATATATGTAGTTATTTTTAAGGTAACTAGAGGGGAATATAAAAATAAAAGTAGTTCATCACTAATTTTACAATAATACAATAGATCATTATCTAATGTAATCATGAAATTTTTACTTCCATATAAAAAACTTTACATATTGGTGTCCAATTAGATGGAACAATCCCTATTGCATGAATCAAAGGTTTTTCATGAAGGAGTTTATAATAAGAAAATTATTCCCTATCATAACATGGAATAACAAGTGAAGTGAAATAGGGCTTGATTCTAGATAAGAAAATAATAGTTCCCAAAGGATCTCATCGAATAATAACAAAACCTTTAATAGAAAATTCAAGAAGAGTAAGATTAGAAGTATAAACACAAATATATTTAAGGAATTAATGACTACAAATATTAAGATTAAAAAACCATTTTCAATCAATGTGTACTTAATGCTCATATAGGTTTAGTACCAAAAATGATTAGAAGATAAATAATATTCTATTAAACCACATTGAAGTGAAGTTTAGATGGAAGAAATGTAATCTCCATAATGTCAGTATATAATACACCCAGTTTGGGCAACTATTTCAATAGGCTTAGTAGAAGAGGGAATATGGATCTTTTGTATATAATTATGAAGAAACTCATGATATTAAGGTGAATTTTAAATAATATCCCAAAGAGAAATATTATACTAAAGTTCTTTTATACTATTATACTCTTTAGTGTTCTTAAAGGTATACAAGAAGTCAACATGAAATACTGGGATTAGATAAAGGAAGAGGAACAATCTTAGTGTTGGTTTGTTAGTTTCACCAAGTGTTATAGGTATTCATTATTGCATAAAATTTAAAAATAAGAGTTTCAAGTATAATCATCAACAAAATAAAGGTTGAAATTTAAGATGGGTCAACAAGGGATAATTCCTAGGTTCATTAGGAATACCTACCTAGATCATGAAAACTAAAGAAGATGGTGGGATGAAGTAAAATACCCACACAAAGATTTGGAACATCAAGGATTGATCATTGTGCATCATTATACAAAGCTCTAGTCCATTATATCTAGTTGTGGAATTTGTATAGGCAACTTTTAAATTTAAAAAAATGTAAGAGTTGATTTATTTTACTATAATATCCAAGAAATTTATAAAAATAAGAGTAATAAAATAATTATTAAATATTATCTTTAAATGAGTAAATATAACCATATTTTCACATGGTGGATTTTATATTATCTATAAGATTTGAGATAATAGAAAAAATATGTACAAAGATTAAATCAAGTCATTTTCTCCTATTCTTTCATTATTTCTTTCTTTTTGTACTAGGGTTAAATCTTCATCTAGGTTTGTTGTGTACTTATAAGAAACCTTTGTTCCTTAGTATCATGTTCTTGTACATTGTATGGTAACTTTCATGATAAATATTATGTGCATGTGTCCCTTCCTCCTATCAGATTTTCTTTATGGATATGAGGAAGTTTATTTCTAATTTTTTGGTTTCCTCCTTATCAAAATATTGCTTCAATAATTTAGAAATCATATTTACAAGCTTATATCATCTCTCTCATTTTCTTCTCTTATTTGTACCTTCAATAATGAGTAAATTGATTTTACATGACCACTAATGTTAAGTAATGACACTTTCCCTTTATTAGTAGTTGTAGGAAATAAATCTTAGATGCAACGTTTATCAATATTTTTTAAGTCTTTAATGGCACATTTTGTAATAGAGTGCACACTTGTAAATTTAAAATTTAGAACTGTTTTAGATTATGTTTTGTGTGCAATCTAGTAATTTGAATGTTTTGATTATTAAAAACTAGATAGATGTTGAATATTTTTTTGTTAATGGTATGAAAATATTATTGATGTGTAGATGAATTATTAGAACTGTTTTAGATAAATCTATTCCCTATATCTAGATATATTATTTACCAAGGTCTCATTGCTCCTTTAGGTGTACATACATATATAACATGGAAAATGAAGATGTTCCACCTCCAGAAAACTTGTTTGCAAAAACCACTAATGAGATTAACAAATTGAGAGATTCATTAGCACAAGGTGCAAACCTAGAGATATATACTGAACCATGCATGCCAATATTAGATAGTCTAGAAAAACTAAAAGATAAACTTGAGAGGACTAGTGCTTATTCTCCAGATATCTAGTAGCTGCTATTCTTTCCCGCATGAGGGAAGAAGTACATGGTGGCATTCCCCTTAAGAAAATATAGGATAGTGTGACCAAAGAAATGATAAAAACCACTTGTTTTCCATTTTATCAAAATATGCGTAAGGTTAGGGGATACCAGGTCACTAGATGCATCGATCATGTTATGGCCTCATTGATCTACCCATGATTTCTCGTAGCACATGGTTTATACCCAAACAATGACCAGATTCCATTATATTTTGTTCAGCAGTTGTATGTTGAGGTCCATTTGGGCCTCAAAGTCAACTACCTAGACATTCCATCATATGCTGGTCAAGGGCGTGGCAGGATTGCTGATAGGCCCACCTATCATCTAGTAGATAGACCAGCCCCAGTGTTTAGGGTATTGATTCGTGAGAGGTCTCCTTCTTTCACCCCAGCTCTAGCCCCCATAGCAAATGAGGTTGTCATTGCTTCCCAAAAGGAAGCAATTGACACTATAGGTGACATTGCAACTGCCACCAGTAGGATATCTACTGATCATGTAGGTCAGTATTTGATGTCTAAAGGTTCTTGATCCACGCCATTTTCAGAACAATGGACCACCATGGATCCTTATATAGCGGTGAATGTCCCTACTCCCACACAACTTGATGCACTTACAAAAGATATGGCACACATGACTTTGCATTGTTTAGTTGAGGACCTCTTGGAGGCATATGCCTCCATTGCATTAGACTATGGGATCAGTATAGAGCATGTTAGAGATCATTTGAGATGCAGAGGTCGTTCACTTCCAGGATCCCATCACTCTTAGACCAACACTAGTGCACGTCAAGATCCACCTATAGATCATTCGGCAGCTGCACGGACTATGGGTTTTACTGAGATGTTGATCGGTTCTAGTTCGTCATCGCCAATTCCATCTCACCTACATAGTCTTCTTCACTCATCATTTATGGCACATCATGAGATAGATCAGATGGATGTAGATGTTGGTTCGTCACTTGACTGTATAGTTGATATGGTGGAGGCAGCTATTTTAGAGGACTTAGGTCATCCGATATCAAATGATGTGCATGTATGTGTGCATGTGAATGTTTCAATTCCTTTTTAATTATTTTTAAATTTTATTTTTAACTAGATATTCATGTACTTATATATGTATATATATTATAGGTGGACATACCTCATGTCACTCCTAGCCTTGTTCCTCTAGATTGTGTACATCAACATGACTTTGTGGATGAATTTGTTGCCAGTGGACATGTGAGTTTTAAATTTTTATATATACACATGTATATGTACATGCATATGTATGCACATAGATCTAGATAGATATTTAAAAATATACAATTACATTCTTAAAAATAACTTTCATAAAATTTATTTAATATAAATTATATGTATTTAACACATTTTGTACACATTTTTATTTGCAGGGCTCAACACATCCATCAGAGTAGGATTGCTCTCATTCAGATGGCAGTTTGACTAGGAGTCTACATTCATATTAGGCTCTACACTATATCTATGATTTTTACTACATGTATTTGCTTATATGATGATTTTAGTATTTGACATTTGATGATCTTTGCTTATATACATACATTTGGCTCTTTGCTCATATACATACATTTGGCTATTTGCTTATATGATGATCTTTAGTATTCAACATTTGATGATCTTTGCTTATATGCGGAAATTTGGCTATTTTCTTATATACATACATTTGGCTCTTTGCTTATAACATGTTACATGTTTATACATTGAATATATTTACATGTATGTATGTGTTTACTTATGTTTACATGTTTATATGATATATGTATACATTTGCTTAAATTCAATACACATACATTTGCTTATTTGATGATCTCTTAGAACTTACATTTCCTATATGATATACATTTGATCTCTAGTAGAATTTTAGGAAATGAACATGACACTTTATAATTAAGTTCATTCATGTTGACCACAAAAAATAATTTGCACCCACACCCATTGAATTTTATAGTAAGAAGTCAAAAATTATAAAATAAATGACTTTAAAGCTCAAGTAGACTAATGATATTTTATAAACGAGTTATAAAATATAATTATAAAGAAGAGGTAGGAACATTCCTTTTATAATTATATACCATCCTTCAAACACTTTCCCTCTAAGTTACAAAATTTTATGTTAAATTATTTCATAAATAATCTCTTAATCTACACCATTATTAAATTATACAAAATTTTATTCTTTGAAACATTAAGAAAATTCAATTCAAATTATACCTCTATTGTCTTTTTGACAAGTAACAAAATTCTAAAATTACTCTAAGATATGTGTTGCATATCTATACATTAAAAAACAACAAACTCCACAATGAAATAACTTGTTTGATTACCACTTGATTCATTTAATGATATAGGATGTAGTTATTCCATACGTTAGAATATTTTTTTTCCCATATGCATATATATACAAGCTTATTTTTCATTATTTCATATCAAATTGAAAGATTAATTCACATTTATATCACTTGGAGCTCACAAATTTTGGAGAAAAAGGTTTTTGCACATTTATCAAGGATGCAAATATTGGAGAAGACAACTTTTCATTTTTATTAATCAAGGCAAAATTTGGAGGAGAATTTAGCTAAGTTGCTAGAGGATTTTTTTTTAGACATCTTTAACTTGAAGAAGAAAATGGGACAACAAAGAATAAAGAAAAAATGTGTCACAACGAAAATTTTCAAACGAAGAACAAAAGAGGCGTGAACAAAACTTGGAAAATTATCATAGAAAGAAACAAGGTACACATGCTTGTTTCTTCTCTCTCTCTCTCTCTCTCAAGTGTGTGTTTAGAACTTTTATTAACACCTCAATTTGTTTTGCTTATAAATATGCATGCCTTTTATGAAAACCATGTTAGATTTAACTTGGAAACTTTAATACTAAAAAATAGTCATCTTGCATAAACATTACCTAAATTTCTTATCATCTATTTCCAATTGCTTTTGTTCCATGGAATTCTTAAGTTTAAGAATATTTGATTTTATTTGTTTCAACTCCACTTAAATAACTCATAGCCTCTCACTTTTCTTTGCTTGCATGTAAATTCAAACAAGTAGGAAATTCTCAAGCGGAAGTCGAGCCAAATCTAGATATTGGATCAAACAAATCCGTTGAAGAACACATGGACCTTGAAGTTAGGGAGGAGACCCAAGTTCAAAAAATGCTTGTTGGAGAGGGGTCAGGATCACTTCCTTGTACTGGTATGGATGAGAATATAAAACTAGTTGTTCAAAACTTTTGTCACTTATAGCATCATGTCTTATCACTTTGTTTGCTTGCATACATAAAATTCACCTATATAGAATCATCTCTCACTTTTCTTTGCAAAATATTTTGTGACATGTAGAAAGGGCTCAACAAGTGGGAAGTTCTCATGCTGAAGTTGAGCCAAATCTAGATATTGGATCAAATGAATCCACCGAAGAACACATGGACCTTGAAGATAGGGAGGAGGCCCAAGTTCAAACAATGCATGTTGGAGAGGGGTCAGGATCACTTCCTTCTACTGCTATGCATGAGCATATAAAACTCGCTGAAAAGGTGATGAAACAAATTTCTTATAGAAATTTAGATCATTTACTTGAAATGGATATGGAGAAGCTGAAATGTTATTCCAACCAGCCTTATAATAAGAGAAAGAGGTCAATGACTAAATCTATAAATGGAATAATCAATCATCATTTCAATCATCTTGATACACTTGTAAAAACCCAATTGTTATCACGTTTACTTCTTCGTAATGAGCTAAAAGAGTCATTGCAATTGTTGGGTGTACATTCGGCATCAAATAGGAAGAAACACATGGGATTACAAAATTATATTGCTCAAAATGTTAAAAAGGGTTTAGATTCCATTGGGAAAGGATCTCAATCAATGGATAAGGCCACTATAATAAGGGTGATGTTGACATCTATTGTACATCAAGATATAGCAAGAAAAAGAAAATTGTCTGCACTTTCGGCTGAAATTGGTTATAGTAGAACCACATTAATAAAATATGAGAAAAAAAAGAAAGTTTTTGGATAAGAGTTCAAAAGAAAATTGGGAAATTATGTGTAGAGCTCCTCATTCTGATAGGATTGAAGATGTTGTTAGGAACTTGATCTCAAGTTTTTGGTATGATCAAACTCGTCCATCATCAAATACTAGAAATGTTATGAGACATAGGATTGGGCCTAGTATTTATGAAAATCATATCAAACATTGGCTAGACATAACACAATTTGAGATGTATATGAAATTTTGTAATACATATCCTCATATAAAGATTGGGCAAACAATATTTGAAAGATTAAAGCCATATTATGTGAAGATAAACAAGTTTTTTGAAACTTGTTTTTGCCATTATCATATTGAATTTGATCTCTATTATTAGGTGTTTCGAAAGATGAGAGAAGAAAGTTGTGGGTTTCAAAATGCACCTCCTAAACAGGCAAGTTTTTTCATAAATGCTATTTTATGTGATCATGAAAATGGACCTCAAATAAACTACATAAAAGGAATTTGTGAGACCTATGGAAATTTGGATAAATTTCTTTCAAGAAATGAGGATAATGACCTAACAAAGATAGTAAAGTGCAAAAGGTAAGTACTATTTTTAGAGAGTTTATTTGTTTCAATTTGATTAGATTGTTATTTGAATTCTATAATGCAATGTTTCATTCATTGTGTGGTTTATTACTTATTCACATATTTTCCTCACATAGGTACAAGTATGTAAAGTTACAAACAAATTTTGGGAAATAATCCACAAGGTTGAACTATGTAGAAGAGGAGATTCCTATTGGAAAATTTATGGAATTTTTTTTTAAATTGATACAACCATACATACAATATTCCTTTTTTTGCTAAGTGGCAAGCACAACAATTCCAAACATTGAGAGATTCTTTCCCACTTGGAACAGTTCTATCAATAGTCGACTTTGCAGAAAATTACTCCTTCGTACATCAAAAGGAGATTCAATTAGAGTATTACTTTTCAAAGTAGATCACTATTATGGTTCATGTGTGTTATCGACATGCACAATCAAAATTGGATGGTGTTGAGAGTACAGATGAATAACGAGCCATAAAGAAAGAATATCACTTTTATATTAGTGATGATAAAGAGCATGACACGCTTTTTGTCCAACATTTCTTTACAATTTTTTTTTGAGAATTTGAGAAGCAGGGGTGCATAATTTGAAAAGCATTTTGTATGGTCAGATGTATGTGCAACACAATTCAAATCTTCACAACCATTCTATGCACTTCGTAGATATCATAAAATCTACAAAATACCACATGTTTGGAGTATTTTTTAGAGTGGGCATGGAAAGAGTGAGCATGATGGAGCAGGAGCTTGCATCAAATGAGCTTTAAGAAAACATCAAATGAGTTATCCAAAAGATCGTATAGACAATGCACATGATGTTGTTAAATGGTGCAAGAAACACTTTCTATCAACTGTGGTCGACACATTCCACATAGACTGTTTTGGGAGATATCGGGTATGTATAAATTACATTTTCAAAAAATTGAATTTATTTAAATTTAAATTTTTTATATATATACATATTTTTTCACATAATTTTGTTGTTGTACATGTATCTGGGTGTGGATAGAAGATCAATGCATGGATGCAAGAGGGTAGAAAAAACAAGATCTTTGCATTGTATTGGGAGTTCAAATAGTCGCCATGGATGGACATTACACACAAGGGATTACTCTTGTTTTTGCACTGAGTGCATTGCAGGAGACTCTGATCATGCATGCAACAACCAAGAACCTAGATATGTTGATAAATGGGATATAGTGCCACTAGTTGTTTCAGAAACATATGATGAAAATGAGGAAGAAAGATTTGAAGACATTCCTTTGATTTCAATTGATTATGACCATATATCAGGATTGGTTAGAAAAGGTGCATGTGTGAGTTTTCAATAATTTATATGTTATATATATCTAGTTAATGATCTTTAAAGTATAGAGACATTTCTATTTTTTTTAGAAATTTTATGTGTAAATTTGGTGTACATGAGATGTTTTTACAGTCATAGCAGAGCTTAGAAACATTGAAGGTGTTAGCTATTATTTATTGTGTTGCACAGGAGAGAGGAATAAGCTAACACAACTTGAAATGAGTGATGGAATGTCATTTCCCACAGGGGAGTTTGAATTTAAAAGTATATATAGATTGTGTTCACATGTGCGTGCATTACTGTTATAAACATTAAATATATATTGTACAAACCTTGAGCACGGAAATGGTGTACACATTCATATGTCTTACCAAGTAGGTTCATGTTTACCATGTCGATTCTATTGCAGTGCAAGGGACATATCTAAAACAAGTCAAATTTGTTTAGCATGGGATTCATTTTGTTGACTATCAACTTGATAACAAGGTATATCAATATAGTCACTTGATAATTACTACCACCCTACATCTTCACACAGTTCCACATGCACGTTGCCAAAGAAAATGGAGACTAGATAGTGAAGACTATCTCTCTATCTCTCACTCACTCACTAATTCTATCTCAAGTCCCCTCTCTCTACTCTACCCTTAACCCTTAAACCCTAAACCCTTGTACCCCCTACCCTTTATCTCTCTCCCACTCCCCCCTCTCTCTCTCTCAAGTCTCCCTCCTACCCCTATCCCTCTCTCCCCTCTAACCTTAACCAAGTTAAAACCTAAACCCTTGTACCCTCTACCATCTATCTCTCTCACTCATTCACTCCTTCTATCTCGAGCTCCCCTCTAGCCTTAAACCCTTAAACCCTCACTCACTCCATCTCTCTCTCAAATCTCTCCCTCCTACCCCCTCTCCCTCTCTCCCCTCTACCATTAACCAGGTTAAACCCTTGTACCCTCTACCCTTTATCTCTCTCCCACTCCCCCCTCACTCTCTAGTCTCTCCCTCCTAGACCCACTCTTCATCTCTATCTCTCTCTCTCACTCCTTTTATCTTTAGATCCCCTCTACCCTCTACCTTTAAGCCTTAAAGCCTTAAACCCTCTCTCTCTTATTCACTCACTAATTCTATCTCGAGCTCCCCTCTACCCTTAACCCTTGACCCTTAAACCCTAAACCCTTCTACCCTCTACCCTTTTATCTCTCTCCCACTTCCCTCCTCTCTCTCTCAAGTCTCTCCCTCCTGCCCCCGCTCCCTCTCTCCTCTCTACCCTTAACCCTTCCCTTCTCCTTTATCTCTCTCCTCCAAGTCTCTCCCTCCTACCCCCTCTCCCTCTCTTCCCTCTACCCTTAACCAGGCTAAACCCCTAAACCCTTGTCTCCCCTATCTCTCCCCACTTCCCCTCTCTCTCTCTCCTCCCTCCTAGACCCACTCTCTCTCACCACTCCCCCCTCTCTCTCTCAAGTCTCTCCCTCCTACCCCCTCTCCATCTCTCCCCTCTACCCTTAACCAGGTTAAACCATAAACTCTTGTACCCTCTACCCTTTATCTCTCTCCCAAGTTCCCATGCTCACTCTCTCTCAAGTCTCTCCCTCCTACCCACTTCGCCTCTTTCAAGTCTCTCTCTCTCACTCACTCCTATCTCTAGATCCCCTCTACCCTCTACCCAAGTAAGTAGGTTAAACCCTTAAACCCTCTCTCTCTCTCACTCAATCCTTCTGTCTTGAGCTCCCCTCTAGCCTTAAACCCTTAAACTCCCTCTCACTCACTCACTCCTTTTATCTCGAGCTCCCCTCTAGCCTTAAATCCTAAACCCTTAAACCCTCTACCCTCTATCTCTCTCCCACTCCCTCCATATCTCTCTCTCAAGTCCCTCCCTCCTACCCTCGTGCTCCCTCTCTTTCCCACTCTAGTTCCATATCTCTCTGAAGTCAATGATATGGGTCTTCTGTAAAATTTTCCAGCCATAGTTTTCATTCTCTCTAGTTGAAAAAATCCATGCAGGCATTAAAAAATCATAAGAATAGTTAAAGAAAACCCATAAGCACAAAGCTAACAAATCTTGAACTTCATTGCTAGGTGGTTTAAAGCATGAGAACAAAATAAAATTTTGGGTCTAAATCTTATACAGTATATGATACAAAGCAATTTCATCATGGTGGGAAAATCATTGCACTAAAAATATTTCTAGAGAGAATAAAATCCAAGAGGTTCATAAGGTTGTAAATACATTAGAATTAGAATAGATATAGCTAAAAAAGGACTGACTCATAATCATTTTAACCACAGTTTGCATTTGAGAATGAAAAAATATGGAATATGCATCATTAAATTAGTTAGGTTGTGCAAACAGACCTCATCTTTCAACCAAATATTCTCAATATGCAGTTGCTACTCTTGAACACTAACTTCTACAATAACAACAAGTCCTTCACAGTTGGTGCATATGTGATTTTTGAATTTGTTGAGGAGTATGCATGTGATAGTGCTTCATTTTTGGATGGTTATGTTCCTGCTCATCACCAGATCCACCCCCTTCCATGTTGTCACTGCCAGACCTACTCTCATACTCTTCATCTCTCTATAGATTCCAAGCTAAGACTCTCCACCACTGCTGCCAAACATGTCTCCTTTTCCTTCCAAGCTACTTGTCTGTCTAACAATGCCCATCATAAATATATACTTATATCTATAAACAAACAAAATGCCCCTAAGAAAATCAAATTAATACGCTTTTCCACATCAATACCAATGTTTTTATAATTTTCAGTTGAAGAGAACACCTACTAGCATCAAGGAGAGCTTGGGTGTGGAGCTGTAGATGTTCATGTTCATATTAGACCTTAGCTTAGGGGCAATGAAACAAGGTTCTTCCATTCCAATATTGTTAGATGAGATCTCAAAGAAAAACCTTTTGTTTGAATCATTCCTGCCCTCAACTAAACTACCCAATCCAAAATTCATCCCAAAATGCTTTTCAACCATTTCTAATATATATGCTTTTTAATTATATACTTTTAATATTATAATAATAACAATTATATATTATAATACTAATATATAATTAATAATAATTATATATTATTATTATAATATATTGTAATAATAAGTATATTATATATTATAATATAAAAATAATATAATTTAGATTTATATTAATATTATATATTATAAAATACAACTATTAAAAAACGGGAAAACAAAAAAAACAAATTAGAAACAAAAAATGAGGAAAAAAACACTGAAATGGATCCATGTCAAGGGGTTCGGCCAAACCCATTTTCCAAGTTCGACTGAACCCCTTTAAAGTGCATTTTTTTATTGTATTTCAAAGTGATTCGACCTGAACCTATGTTCATTCCAACATATTTTTTTGGTTCAACTGAACAGTGATTCGACTAAACCACCTTTTTTTCACCTTCACCCTCCCAGGCACCAAAATTGTCTAGAATTTTGCAATTTGAAGCTCGATTTGAAAATGAAAATGGAGAAGACTTCACAAACCCAATTGGTATTAGGTAGCCCTTAGAACAAGCTATCCAACGAATATAATTTTAATATGTTTTGGTTTTATTATCTATTTGTTTTTTAAGTTTGATTAAATATAGGTTTCTCACTGAAAATGAAGTTCTCTATTTTGCACATGTGGAAAAATAGAAAATTCTCAAAATTTTTTTTGAAAAATATGAGTACACCAGATATTGGAGTCCTTCATCCAAAAAAAAAAATCGATACATACAATAAAAGTTATGCGTTATACAGTCACGCTATGTCTGAATTGTAATTAGTTTGACTTTGAAACTTGATTAAAGGAAAAAATTCAATAAAAAACTATCTAACCAAGTGGAAGCACTAGATATCAGTTAAAATCTAAATTGAAAGAATTAGAATTTTATCCTTCAAGGAAAAAATTTATGCATTATCATGGGTCACTTTTTAAAAATGTTGTTTTCTGAAAAAAACCAGTTTTCATGAGAGATGGAAAAAGAAGTGCAATATGATTCCAAAAATTTTGAATTTTTTTTTAGAATCTACAGAAAAAATTTGGAGAGACTCTAGTTTGTATCATCTTCAAATTCCTCACGGTTTATCTGCTATAGTTGCCCCAATGTGAAGATTTAGTCAAAAAAATAATTTCAGTGTTCTAGTTTGGCCAAAAATTGTAAACCACTATTGTGGGATTACCCACCTGCAAGATTGCTTGTTCAACAATGGTTTTTTTTTGTGTCGACGTTGTTTGAGAGCTATGATTTTTGTTGACATTATTCTATGAACTAATCTCATGTAAATTGATATAAACATAACATTGGAAAAATTTTGACCAAGAATAATCATGAAAATTAATGGGTTATTGTCAAATGCCGATATAATCATAAAATTTTATGGGTTTTCAGATTTTTCCCTAAATTATTTAGGGGTTTCAGGATACAGGTTAATGGGGTTTCTAATCCCTACACTTTAAGCATTAAAAATATGATGGGTATACAACTATTTGTCCCTATATTATTACAAAGAGAATATAGTTACATCTCTATACCAGGAAATAGTAGGAATTAGAGAATGACTGTGAATGTTCACACATGAATCTGGGTGTTAGTTAATGTGTTGCCTGGAAGGAAAATGGGTTATTGTTATTTGAACACAAAAGAAAAAGGTAGATGTTTTTGCAGTATGAATGCATAGAGAGACTGGTTTATAACTAAGTAGCATGTTGACAGTGAATCCCATGAGCTATCCTGAATCCAATGGCTCTGTGTGGTTGCAAAACCCAGATTAATACATTGGGATTTTCCTACATAACCAACATAGAATAGATTAGAAATGAAACTAGTGGAAGAAAAATAAAGTAAACCAAAACTATCAAGTCTGCAATTGTGCGAAAATAAATTTTCTTAAAATGCAGTAGTCGCCCCTCCTCTCCTCAACACTGAAATAAACTTATTTCATACAGAAGTATTCACGTTGGTATTTCACTACTATACAACCACAATATTCGCTTGAACAAGCAACAATATCTTTCATCAGCTCACTTTTGTCTTTTATAATAGTTTCAAACATAGAGTCAATGATAGTAGAGTGAGGTTTTGCAATCATTTACTCAGTATTTTTATTCTATCTCCATTACAGAATGTTCAAATAGTATCATAGTGCATCAGATTAACATTTACAAGTAGAATGAGTACAGTATGAAACAGATTTAAATAAAATTTCAATCACCACATAATTTCCAGTTTTCTCTTCTTCTTTTTTTTGTCTTTGCTACAAGGAGCTTTCTATCAATATATTCATGTATAGAAATAACAGAGTGCACAAATATATATAATCTCATAATAATATGTCATTGTATGCAAATATATACTTTTACAACATGAGACTTGATATATGTATACACGACATGACTATATATATATATATACAGTAATTCCTTGTAGTGTTTCATCATATCAAGCAACGTACGGTTTCATGACATGGACCATAACATATGTATTTTGATATAGATATATATCTATATAAGACTGTACATATATAATCTGATATATATAAATATATATAGATATATATATTAGATTATATATGTATAATCTTATATGGATAATAAAGGTGAAAATGAGGAAGAAAATCGTGGGAGATGAGTACATGGCTTAAAGCTTCCCAACGACCTACAGTTAGGTTAACACATATTGATGAAGGCTTATGGGGCACATGGTTAACTCATACACGTGGTTTGATGAAGGAATATGGGGCACGTGGATAACATTGTAATGTGATGAGGTTGAGATTAAAGTGACCACCTCCTAGTAGACCCACGTGATATTTTGATTGGTCCCACATACAAACGTAACTTGAAATAGGTTAAATGATAATTGTAAATAGGCCTTTTCTCATTCAACATAGCATTATTTGGCAGGAAAATAAAAATGTGAAAGTCAATCACCACAATTCAATGCATTCAATATACACATTTGAATGATTTTATAAGAGGGGTAAAAGCACAAAACTATGTCACACTTTCGGCCAAATAAAGTAATTTCAAACAGATTACTTTCGGCCAACAGGTTTTCAGCCGATAGGGTTTCAACCAAAGCCACGGGGCAGTGACATGACGCCTACGTGTCGACACTCTTTTGACCGAGTGACTTTCGGCCGAAACCTTCTCGGCCGAAAAGGTGTGAACCAAAAATGTTGAGATAAAATTAAAAAAAACTAGCCCGACCATTTTGAATGCTCGGGTGAAAGGGTTCAGGGCGAGAGCTCATCAACCGAGGTCAAGACCAATAGCACCCATATATACCCAAGTTTTGTCTGAGGTCATTTGATGGATTCTTTGATTTGTGTTCTTTGTGTTCTATTTTTTTCGAGAGATTTTTGTGATGTATTTGGAGTTAGGGTTTCATTGATTTGTTAAAAGAAATTCTTCTCATCCATTTTATTGGCTGAAAGATATGAAAATTTGTGTTGTTTGTGATATTGATGAAGGAAATACATAGATTTGGTTATGATTTTTGGAACATTATCAGATTTCATTGTTTAAACAATTTTCTCTAGTGGATTAGAAATTTGGGGTTTTGTGAGAAAAGTGAGATTGTACAAATCTAGTTCCTGGGTATTACTAATTTATCTTGCTTAAACTATTCTTTGGAAGAAATTGAGGTTATTTCCCATTACGACCTTAAAAACTGAGTAAAGCAAACACATTACTAGTTACTGGGGCATATGAATGAACTTCTATTTGGATGCAACATTTTATGTTGTCTCAATCCTTCCATTTCTAAACATACATAAAGAAAAAGAATTTAAATAAAACTGAAACTAGAATATGAATGATTAAATAGACTGGGCTTTGGGATAGAAATTCTTAGCCAGTCATAACAAAACTTGAGAGTAATGCAATCCCATGTAACTTGAATACCTGGGTAGAGCTCAAACAAAGCTCAGGGCTAAGATTTTTATACTTACTGAATGCTCCATTTGCATACCCATTTATGAAGTTCAGTATTTGGTCAATTTCATAGAATTTCCATTCACACTATCTTCTATCTTCAAATATTGACATCAAGACATACAATTATGGAAATCTTAACTCTGTTATTGAAATATTACATTTTACCTTCATCTATAGATCAAAATACAAGTTAAAATCACCACGTTGTCATACAATTATAAATTACATACTTATTAATATTTTAAAAATTATATCCTTGGAAAACATGGACCCTAAACATTTTTTATTTTTTGCATTTTTAAACCAAAGTGGCATCACAATAACATGCTCAAATGCTTAAAAAATCATGGACAAAATGAAATTTTTTGGGCATAATTGACTTAAACCAGAGTGACCTCACAATAACATGCTCAAATGCTTAAAAAATCATGGACAAAATGAATTTTTTTTGGGCAGAATTGACTTATGTAGCTGCCACTGAGTTTTTGGCCAGTTATTTGGCAATTAACTCATAAACCTGAAAGACTCACAAGTTTACCAAGTTCTTACAATTTTTTCAGCCATGGTTTGGACAACACAAAGAAAAAACTAATGAGAAATAGTTAGTAAACCCGAGTTAGAACTATCATTCTCATGTTGCTTGTTTATTCA
Organism: Sequoia sempervirens; assembly: GCA_007258455.2. Classification (NCBI taxonomy): domain Eukaryota; kingdom Viridiplantae; phylum Streptophyta; class Pinopsida; order Cupressales; family Cupressaceae; genus Sequoia; species Sequoia sempervirens. The sequence continues at coordinate 52,872 of VDFB02384173.1, forward strand.
GTATCATGTTACTTTTTTTTAACTATAGTTCCTATCTTTTAATGCATGTTACAATAACATGATTTTCCTTTTTTCTTCTTTTTTTCCCAATTTCTTAAATTTTTTGTGCTCAGCCATAATAGATGACTAGCCATATCCCCAGATAAAGAATCTCTCTATTAAGTAGATGAAATATGTTTTTCCTAATATATTTAACACTTGAATGTGGAGGACTCTCTATTCAAAGACCCAAGGGAAATTTTGTTTGAGTATCATCTGTCATAGTCTCATGTTGCTATTTTTTCAGTCTCATGTTGTGATTATGTAACTACGATTTTATTTTTATTTATTCCACACCCACTTAGAGTAGGAAAACACATTACTCTAGTTAGTATGTCTGTTAAGTACAGACTACAAGTACAGATGAGGGGTTGATTTACCACTTGCAATGTCTATATGAAATTTGAAACCTTCAACTTTCGCTGAAGGCATTCAACAAAACCAATAGAGCTGAAGCATTAACAATTCACAGAAAGTTGCTGACACAGTACCCATCATTTTTTTTCTTTCAGAATCGAATCCATTTCTTGGTAATATGCAATCACAGTTTTATGGTAGTGTAAACCTTTTCATTCTCATAAATAGGCTAAATGTAACTTTTTAACTCCCATCCTAATCAACATGCCTACTAGGCATATGAGACACCCATGTAAAATTCCATAATTGTAGCACTTATATTTGAAACTCATCACCAAGCTCAAGGATAAACACCACCTTGCTAATTGACCTACAACAAGACTTACATCATTAATATTGTTAGATTCCAATGGTTAGATCCTAGAGATTTAAGAAATTATGGATAGATTTAAGCTAGCTCATCATGTACTGAAAAGTTATAGAGTACAGAAGAAGCATAACATACATTTTAGTATGATAACTACAATATACACATATACACGTGTATATGTATGTATGTGTGGACATGTATGTGTATGTACTTGAGTGTACATACATGTACATGTGTACACAATATATGTAAATGCATGTGTTTGTACATACATACATTTTGCCTAAATTTACATTTCTATAAATTTAAAATTGAAAACCCAAAATTTTTTAGTTCACCATATGTACATGTACATGTATACATTATGTACATAATGCATATACATTCATGTGTACATATATATACATACATGTGTACATGTATGTATATATTATATATACATATGTGTATGTGTGTATGTATGTATGTAAATTATGTATGTATGTGTATGTGTGTATGTATGTATGTATTATATATGTATGTGTATGTAATAGGTATGCATGCATGCATGTATTATATATGTATGTGTGTATGTGTGTGTGTATGCATGTATGTATGTATATATATATATATATATATATATAATACATACAGCATGTAATAATAATCTTGTAATACATGCATACTGTATATATAATGTGTGTGTGTGTATAAATATTATTATATATGTATGTGTAATGAACCCCAAAATCCCTAAATGCACGCAAAACAACAAGAGCAACCACATTAGAGGGTGAAATGCAAGCAAGAACAAGGATTCCCCGTGAAATCCATTCACAAAGCTTAAGTTAGGAAAAAAGATGAAAAACACAATGAAAACAACAAAATAGAGATTGGATCCTAATTAAACTAGCAAACTCATGATCCCATGGGGGAATTGGTGCCAATTTGATGTGAAAATTGGCCCTTTCCCAATTCCTATGATGCAAGTTTGATGAATATTGATGAATGATCCACTTTGATGAAGGATGGTGAGTGCTCCAATGGAAAAACCTGCATAACCTAGTTAAGATTCAATGATAATGGATGGAATTTTGCTAAATATTTGAGCATAGTAAGTTTACTCAAATTGTGGATGATCAAGTGAGGAGATTAGCCTCTTATTTATAGAATGCTAAGTTGAAGAGATGATCAAAATAGAGCAATGTGGGACTAAAAATTAGCCAATAGAAAAGTGCCACTTGTCAACTTGTGAGTGGATGGAGGATGTGCAAGTTTTGAAGAATGTGCAAAGAGGGGGGAGATTCAAATTCAAAATATGGCTTGAAGGATGAGGTGAAAGGTGAAGCAAATGCACATGGCTCAAGAAAAGGACGTATGTAGAGATTTTAAATGCTTTGTTGGAAGGGACAAGTCCTTTTGAGGATTTTTTTTCGAATTTGAAGATATTCCATCTTTGATGCCTTTTTAGAATGAAAATAGATGATTTATAAATCAATTAAATTGATTTTCATGTGCAAGTTACTTGCGAAATCTAAGAGGGATTTGGTGATTAGGGATTAAATTAATGTCAGGGATTTGATTAATTTAAGGAGACTAAGCGATTTGACCATTTGATTTAGATTTTAGGACGGAAATAAATCAAAGAGAGATAGAAAAATGATTCCTGAACCTAGTTAAAATAAATATTTTGGTTATTTAATACCAAAGGGAAATTGATGCTAAGATTAAATTAGATAAATGTTTGATTTATTTAATTTAATTAGATGAACTTTAGAAATTTAATCAAATAATATGAATTATTTAATTAAATAAAGATAGGAAGATGAAATGACCTAGCTAATTACATAGAGACGATGATTTAATTAAATTGAAGGATTTATTTAATTAAAAGGGGAATTATGATAACTTTAATCAAATAAGGCTATTCGATTAAATGGTTAGACAGAGGGATGATTTAAGATGAAGTGATGTTAGTAGATCAGGATTGAGTGTGCGATATCAATCTATACTTTTTATGTGTCTACAATGTGTATGTGTGTATGCATATATATATATGTATATGTATGTATGTGTGTGTGTGTGTATGTATGTACATGCATATATGTGTATGTGTGTATGTACATGTATGTACATATATGTACATATACATTTTTATGAATACATTTGTATGTATGTATGTACTTGAGTGTGTATGTACATAAATATATGAATGTATATGTACGCACGTGCATGTACATATATATATTTATGTATACATATTTATGTATATGTGTGTGTGTGTGTACATGTGCGTACATGTATGTATATAGACATACATACATATACATACATGTATATACATGTGTACATACACACATACACACATATGCATACATATGTACATACACACATACACATATATATACATGTATATACATATACACATGCACTCCCACATACATACATGTGTACATACATACATACATACATACACATAAATGTATATATGTACATACACAAATGTATTGAAAGTCTCTTTGGAGTTGTCAAATTTCTTATGTTATCGAAGTTGTTACAAAAGGTGAACTATTGAGTTAAGTTCACTGAAGAAGAAAATAAATTATATGATGAAATAAAGGTCATTCCATGCTTACAAGGCCAAGGTTTCTAATCAAGCATAGCATTACCGAGGCCTAAATTCATCTTTAATGAAAGAAAAAGATGATATCAAAGGAGATATTGTGCCTACAAAACCTGTGTACAATGTTTATATTTTATTCCTAAGGAATTTATTTCAAAGAATTTTAGTTATTACTTTAATATGTTTTAAGTTATCGAAAAATTAAGGAAATGTTAACCTTTTTATTTAGTGTTTGATTTAAAAAATAATTGATTACAAAGAAAGGCTATATATGTGACCAATTGTAATGAATAGTATTTTTTTATTTTGATCTAATTTTAGTATAGAGTGGTTGAAAGGATAAATATATTTTTTCCATATTTATTCTTGGTTGCATATTACATGCATCTATGATTTAATAGGTTCACATAGAGATAGATATAAAGTTTGAACTAGATTTCATTAGATACATTTAAATTTAAAAAAAAATTATAGTTTTGAAGAAAATTTTACATTTAATTTAAATATATATATTTTTTTAGTTTTGAAAAAATTTCAATTTAAATTTGTTTAGTTCATCACGTAACTTTGTTTTAATGATATGTAGATCTCTATCTATTTATATATATCATGGCCGATGAGGGATCTCATCATTCCCCTCATTCTGAGTGAGAAGCTCAAACTAGATCAAATATAGTATTGCTAGATTAGACAATGCTCTAAAATGTTTAGAGAAAACAATTCACAACTCCCCCAATTTGGCTAATCGAGATAGATTAGTCACTATTAGACATGAGATTATTAAGATGATCAAGACAATTCGATCATGCAATCCTTATGATGAAATCAACATTGAGCAGTTTTATTTTTCTCTTGCCAGGAGTGTTACTGGCACAACAAAACATAAAGAAGTTGCCAAATTAGTTTCAGGTGAAAATGTGTTATCCATATTCCCATTTTATAGAGGAAAAAATAAAATTAGGGGTCTCGTTATGATTTGCAGGCACATTAAGCGATGACACGTGAGGGTGCCTTTACATGACATGCGACGTGCCATGGCAGGAATTTCATTTTACATATAGGGGTGATTTCACACATCTTATCAAAAGCATGTTGCGGCGAGTCAAGGCCATTTTACCTAACCTGAAGTTTAGGCAACTAAACTTGACGCACCTATGGAGAGTAAGCATTAGATTGAAGCAAACCTTTTGGTTTACCAAAATGTTTGGAATTGAAACGCGGAAATTACACTCCCGAGTCAGATTTTTATAACATTGCCTCTATTGAGCGAGATTGATTGGGTTTATGCAATGGGGTTGAAGAACAAGCTGTGCCATATCAAACTTTACTGCATTTGGGGCTACATCATGCGATCCATTTTATTAGGCGCGAATCACCTACTGCGGATCCGGCACCCATCAAACCCACAATACGTGGGCGCTCTCAATTTGGATTTACTAGCAGCATATCGGGTATTAGTGGACCATGGGATTGCTCTTGATAGGGTACTAGACTTTATTAGATAGCGATATCCTCATACACATACAATCCATGGGGTGGCAAATGCAACTTAGGATATTCCACATCAGCCTACAGGATCCCATGCACATCATGTTTCTATTGATCCTTTAGCTTGTCCAGGTAGTCGTCAGGATGTTACAAGTCACGTTGAGGCTATTGCGACACCTGATCCTGTCCATGGGACATATAGTCGGCTTCTTTTTGCCACTGATACTGTACATGCTATAGAGCCCCCTACGATGTCTTTACATTCTCATGAACTTAGTGACATTGGTAGAGCCATCGAGCAAGCACGACAGGTACTTTCAATTTATAATTTAAATACATATATAAAATTGTGTTCTAAAAATTCATGTAATGTATTTTAAAAACTTCTAGTTGTTTAACTCCTAATTGAAATTGTGTCGCGCCAAGAATTTTAATCGGTAGGGTGATTTTAAATGAGACTTTAAATTTGGAGCATGATGGTCCCATGTTAATCAGGGTAGAGGATTGCATTTCAAGTTTATCAAAAATTCATTAGCACGTGTTTAAAGGTTTAGCAATTGAACTCAAAGTACATTGTAATTTTCAGATAATTTGGGAGTAAAGCTAAAGGCTGTCACACTTTATAAAGGGAAACAACCAATGTTGATCCAATTTTAAAGCTTGGAATCACTAAAAGTGGCATATCTGTTGGGCAAAGATTACTGAAATGATGCTGTAAACTAATTAAAATGTCTTATTTTTTAGTATCATTTTATGTTTTGTATTTTAAAAAAATATAAAGTATTTCAGCTAGTTTTTAATAAATAAAACTATATTGGATTCTTGATAAAATGCTAAAAGAAAAGTAGGAAGTTCATTAGGTCAGCTTTTTATAATTTTTTTCTGTTTCCGAGAATTTTGTTGCTTGAAATTTTAGTTTTTGCTTCAGATATGTTTGAAATATATATTTTTAAATAAAATATTCGTGTAGTGAGACAAAAGAAGCATTTTCTCATCAGTTCTGCTTTCATATTAAATATTTGCTAATGCAAGTAGACAAAATTATGCCATCTTAAAATAGACTCTTTTATCTAGTGCATCATGTTTTCAATTTTTTTTTTAATGGTTTGTGTTGCCATGGCATAATGTAAATCAACCCTAATGTTGTCGGCCCTACTTTTTGTTAAAAATGATAATATAAAATATAAAAATAGAATTAAACTATAAAATAATATATTTTTGAAAGCCTACCATATGGATCTACAAAGGGTATTTTTATATTTTAAAAATGTTGTTTACATTAGCAAGAGTTATTGAAACTTCAAGTTTTTCAAATAATTTAATTTTTTTGGTAAATTAGACTGAAAGTGGTGTTCCATACATTTTTAGCCAACAATTTTAATTGAAAAAGTTGTGGAAGCATCTAACTTAGCTATAATGAATCTTACTAGATCATATGTTTGACCAAAATTGATTTTTAACTAGAAATAATTAAATTTAGTTGTGTTGATAAGTTGGCTGAAAGTGTGACACAACTTTGTGCTTTTACCCTTTACATATATGTACTTGAACACATGCAGGGGTTGGGACGAGGCTCAGGACATAGATCGGGAGATCTTGGATCAGGACATGGATCCACACATCTTGGATCAGTAGAGCGATCGGTCCATGGATCAAGGGAGATATCAAGTTGTGGATCGAGGGAGAGATCGAGCCATGGATTGAGGGAGAGGTCGAGGGAGAGATCAAGGGATAGATCGGGTCAGAGATCTGATGATTCTATTCATACCAGACATCCCTCTCTTTGAGATTTTTTTTATATTATTACATGTTTGAGATCATATTATTACATGCTGGAGACACTTTTTATGATTTATGTATTGAACATTTGCACATGTGTTGTACTTATGTTTTATGGTACACATATATACTTGTTATGATTTACATGTCACATTCATACATTTATGTTTTATGGTTTAAATCTAGGTTTGTTATATACGTGCATATTTATGGTTTGATGTTCACTTACATTACATATATAAATACATCGTGCATTAAATTAGTTTATGGTTTTATTTATTTAGCAAGGAACAAGTACCTTTATTTAAATTTAAATTATGGTCTATTCAAATGCACTTGTTGTACATATCTATTTACATTGTGAAATCAAAATGTTGTCCAAGTACTATCTAATGGTTGCTATTTGTAAATTTAAAAAGATGGGCATGTACATGTAATTAATTTAAATAAATAGTTCAAATGAATTTGTCTTTAATAAATGGGTCAAGAAATAGAAAAAATTGAATGCAAATATGCTTGAGATTAAGATTAATGATATATTTTAAAGTAGAACATAAAAATGCAATTGGAAATAGATGATAGTTCTTGAATTCTTTAAAGCTCTAAATGTTCATTTTTAAAGTCAGTCTAGGTTAAATACATTTAAATTGTGCATATATCATGCTATACATGAACCTAAGAATTCCATATAATCTAATACACATGTTCATTTAAATGTGCATGCAAAGAATTCTTGAACTAGATGATGAGCTATACTTGTGTCCAGTTGAATGTAAATGAAATCAAATATATATATATTCAAGTGTTCACTTAAGAATTCCATACAATTCAAAGAAAGCGTGTAAGCTATAAGTGGAGTTGAATGTAAATGAAATAAAATTTCTAGTCTTGAAAGTTTAAAAATTCCATGTGGAACATTTATATATATGCAATTGGAAATTGATATATATTTAAATCTTGAAAGTTATGCACATTTAATATAAGTAGATCTAGATCTTCCTAGATGAAAATTCTATATAAATTAAAAATTGATCAATCCATATTTAATTGTACTTGAAAGATGGACCATTACATACATGGTCTCAAGCTATACATGGTAAACAAAGTTAAATTGATGCCAAAATGTAGCTATCTCAAGCACCCCAAACACCATCACTATGATTCACTACAATGTTCATATATTCCAATGCACCTTGAGGTGAACAAGAAAGACCAAACCAAGAGAACCTGGATAGAATCTAACATTAACAAAATGGATTTAATAACTATACTTAAAAGATAGGAGCTAATGTTTTTAAGAAAATTTTGATTTAAAACATGAAATCAAATTATAAGGTCAAGTGATTTTTTATTAGGAGATTGGATTTGAAATGGATGATAGTCTAGATTAAGGATAAGGTCCCTAGATGTTGAAAGCTTTGGGTGATGACGAAAGGACAATATGATGTATGGACTATATTGAGGCCAAGTAACCAAATTTTGATGTTCAAGTGATGATTTTTTTATTAAGGATGGAGAATGGATGTATGGTTGAGATGGATCTAGATGGATAGTTTTTAAATGATTCTAGGATGATCATGGTTAAATGGGTTATTAATTGATAAAGTGATCTTAACTTGATGATTAGGATGATGGATGCTTACCTGATGAAAATAATAAAATTAGGATGTGATGATTAGGATACTTGAAAATCCAAACAATCATTTAAAATTATTGAATGTCGTGCATTAGTAATGTATAAAAAATAAAGAAAACTAGAGACAACATTTATGTTTAGATTCTTCACCACTCAAACACTAGATCAACTAGATAATTATATAAGTTTTTGGAGTTGAATTTTCAAATGAAATGAAAGATTCATGTGAACTTAAGAATTCCATAGAACATAAATAAATTTAAATGCAAAATTGGAACATAAACTAGGTTTTGAATTGTTGCACGTATATATATATATATATATATATATATATATATATATATATATATATATATTCAATCTAGCTCATGTATATAAGTGGAGTTGAACAAATATTTAAATTCAAATATTTGAAAGTGAAAGTTTAACAATTCCATGTGAAACATAAAAATACAATCAAGGAATCTAGAGATGATATAAAAGAATTTCTAGAGATTCTTGAGTGAACTTAAAAGAATTAACCATGTCCAACATGTAAAAAATGCAATTGGAAATTTAGATGATTTAAAAGAGATTTAGGAAAAATGTAAGTAGAAACATTTTTAAAGTCACTGGACTGTATCAAGCATATATATGATCTAACACAGTCACATTCCTAAAAAATCCCATTTATGATATGCATTGTATCCAATCAATACAAATATATATTGTAGATTTGGAGTCATAAATGTGTACATATATCCAAAAAACAACTTAAAGCTCCTGGTACATAAAATCTAGATCATCTCCATCTTTAATTATCTCTAAAATCTTTTCATGATCTTCAATAGGCAACCACCTCTTTTGTTTGGCACGTCCTCTTTTAGGTAAAGTTTCTAAAAAAAATTTGTTGCCAAAACTAAGTGACTATAATGTAGAACCTTTTGTCATGGCCTATAATCAACAAATATAATACATTTTTTATCTATCTTTATTTGTTGATAATATGTTCCTTCAATAATGACTAATCCAATGGGATACTCTTGTCCATCACCATCTGTCATCGATTTGACCAATTTGGTTTTTGGTTGCATGCATCTTAGTAGATAGTAATCTAAACCTCCTGCATTTTCAGGATCTGCAACTACAACGAAAATATCCCCTGTACACACACCACATATATACATAAAGTAAATTATACATTTAAGTTGTAAAAATTTATATTTTATATTTGAAACTTACTTAAACATAGAATATATATATAAAAATATTGATTTTAACTAAATTAATCAATTTCCATACCTGTAACAACTAAATCAGATACACGTTCGTAATCAACTGAATATAGTGGATCGTAGACATCGACATTGTCATCTTCAGCAAAAGGAGGCATTGATATTAATTGTTTCATTTCCCATTGTGAAACATACCCATCTCTAATATTCTCACATTGATCAATATTTGCATTGTCCTCAATGTAATTGTAGCACCCCTCCATTTTGGCTCTTTTGATCTGACAGTGTTCTTCTTTGTTATGTTGTTTCTGTTTGTACTTTGATTATGGTACTTGGTTACTATTTGATTGCAAACTGTAAAGCGATGTGAATTTTATATTTTGATGTGATGGTATTTTACTCTGATGATATCTTTATGGCATGCTTTGAATTAGCCTAGCAGTTATTTGAGTTAATGATGCTTTATGCTTTTGATTATATTATTGATGTTAGATTCGTCAGTTAGTAATATTGTATTGGTGAAGGGGACAAGATTGTACCACTCGCTTGCGAGCGCCCTACGAGTTTGAGATATCCTCTTCACGGTGTGTTTTATTATATATATATGCATGTTTGATATACTCTTTGTTCATAGGTTGACAGGTACAAGACATCGACTCCACCTGATTTTATAGGTTTGAGTGTGTCCATTGGCCAATGGTATTTGATTGGGAGATAGTAGCTAGGTTTGCTATGCCAAGTCATCACCCTAGTCATAGTGTGTCATCGGGTTTTAGTCGGGTTAAGTTGCTTTTGTGTTGTTCATCTCTCCTTGTTTTCATTTAAAGTGCAAGTTGAAAAAGGTAAATAAATGACTTTATGTATTTAAGTTGTTTATTAAATTCATTTGGTTATAATGTTATAAATGTTATTTAATTAATTAATTAATTTAATTTAATTAATAAAATGATCTAATATTGGATTAGATTTATTTTATTGATTAATTAAATTAATTAGGTTGAAATGAAGTAAGTTATCCATTTTTGGAATTAAGAGTGTTAAATGATTTTTGAAAAGAAAATTTTAAAATTTAAATTCTTTTTTTTTTAAAGGGAGAATTTTAAGGAGTTTCAAATGCTTTGAAAGGAATTATTAAAGTCTTAAAAGTTGTAAATTCTTTTGAAATGAAATTATTAAAAAATTTAAATTTAAATATCTTAAATCCTTTTTGAAAAGCAATTTTGGTTTTAAAATTTAAAAATTCAAAATATCTCCAAAAATGCAATAACTTTAGTGGATGGGATATTTTAGATAAGTTGACTAAATTTGAGGAGTTTTTCATTTTTGAAAAAAAAAATCTGTAAAAAGGAAAGGGAGTTCTTGAGGTTTGGGGATGCATCTTTGGATTTTGGGAGAGGATTTTGGAAAAGCTTAGGAAAATCTTCTTGCAGGGAAGCTCAACTTTCTTCTTCAAACTTTCCTTCAAGCTTCAGATCATAGGTTTTCCTTGGTTATTGTTTTAGAAATTTGCATTTTTAATTTTGAAAATTTGTTGCAACATTTATTTGAAAACCCTATTTAAATCTTGAAGAAATTTAGATTGCTTGTTAAAAAACAAAACTTGCAACAAAAATTTTCAATTTCAACAATAGAAAATGGAAAGAAAGAAAAATGAAATTAGGAAATCTCTTTTTGGAGTTGAAATGGTTCATTTCAAATTTGAAATTTAAACCAGGAAATTGTGCTTGAGAAATTAATTTTATTGTAATTTTTTTGTGGAAAAGTTGCACAATTTGACTGTAAATGGAAATTTAGGTATATATTTATAATATGTCTGAATATGTATATATATATATATATATGTATATATATATATATATATATTTACATATTCTTTATACATATATATATATATATTCAAACATATATTATAAATATGTTTTTATCATTTTGGAAAATTTTATTTAAAAAAAAAAATTTACACAGAAATTTGTTCTGTGCAGAACAGGGAGGTTTTATTTATTTATTTTATTAAAAATAAAATGTAAAAATAAAATTTGTTATGTGTTTGGTTGGGGAGGCCACAACCATGGCTACACATAGCCCATGTAAGATGTTGTTGTTGGCCTTAAGAGCCTCCATGGGGAGTGGGCTGAAAAGCACAGCGTAATCCTCTCAGCACAGGGACCCTTGAGGCTAATCAGGAAATGAATATATATAATATACATACCATATAAATACCATTTAAATATTATACATAATATACCATATATAATATTTAAATATTATATAATATATATATATATAATATATTATAATTTAAATAAACATTTTATTATTATTTATATATATAGATAAATATATATATATATTTTAATATTAGGGATCTATTTTTTAATTATGGATTTGAAATATAATTTTTTTTTTTTTTAAAGATATATATATATATATATAAATAAAATTCAAATATTTAAATATATGAATTACTAAAATGAGTGTTTTAATTATAATTGATTGGAAATAAAATGGAGTTTTATAATAAATGATTTTATTTAAAAAAGATTGATTTAATCATTATGTATGATTAGTTTCGTGAGGAGTCCAATTATTAATTTTAAAATTCTGTAAATATTTTGTAATGTGATTTGATTTAATTTTGAGTATGTGCAAATAAGGTTAATTATTTAATTGATTTCATGCACTATGTCATTGCTTGGCTTGGATTTAGGAAATCCTAATATTAGTTTCTTGAGTTACCTGAAATGCTTTCTAAGTGATGTTTTCATTCATTCTCGATGTTGGGCAATTGAGTCATTTGTTTATGTAAGTCTTCCAAATGGGGCTTTTCAATTAATTGTGTGGGTTGTCGTAAAATGTTAACCAACCTTTGGATTGTCTTAGGTAGTGTGTATAGATGTATCCTGTTGTTTTACTTGGTTTTCTCGAATGGGGATGGTTTGTGCCTCCTTTGGATTAGGAGTGGTTTATGTGGTATGTGCCTCCTTTGGAAGGAGTGGATTATGTGTTTTGTTGCCTCCAAGGGTTTGGAGTGGGTTTCGTTATATGTTGCCTCCTTGGATTGGAGTGGTTCTCTTATCTAGTTTACCCATGGAATTGTGGTTTTGTACCAAGTGTTGTCCATAGGGGAGTGGCTCTTTGTGGGGGTTTGGCACACAAAGGGGCACTAGGGTAACTCACTTAGGGTTTAAGTAAGTGATAACTTAAAAGGAATTAATGAAAAAATCTTAAACTAATTAAGATAATGAATGCCTCTCTCATGACTCATGCACTTATTAAGGCTTGAGATGAGACGAGAAGCACAGTTTGTATGAGGGTCTGACGGCTGGTAGAGGCAAGCCAGGGTAACCCAAGATGGGGGTCCGGTAGCCTTGGAAGGTTGAGCCAGGGTAACTCATAGAAAATGTTGTGTGACACTCTCTCTATGTCAACCATAAGTCAGTTTTGTTGTATTGCATAGATGATCATTGTTCTCTGGAAGCATTGTAACCATTGTGTTAAGTGATGTTGTGTTGTATTTGATTTAGTTCAGTTATGTTTTAGCTTGTGTCTTGAGGTATATGGTCTTTTATAGGAATTCTTGGTTACTATCTCCTAGCACGGGGGGTGAGCCTTCAGGTATCACTTGATTGGGTGGAACGTGCACCTTAATCCATTGGGTTTTCTTCTTGTTCGTGTGGATGAGATTTCCAGTTGGAGAGCTCGTGGGATCCAGTTTAATTTTATGTTTTATTCATTTAAGATGATATTGTATTTTATTACCCCTCATTTGTTATCGAGGTGGAATTATGCAATATGTAATCATGCTTATAGGATTTACCTCATTCAGGGAATGAGAGTTGTAATCTTATTGTTAAATATTTGTTATTTGAAATCATGTGGTATCTCATATTCTTTGATGTAATTTATCATATATGGAATGTATGTGTTCTTAATTCTTTAGGTAATTAAATGTTATGTTTTCATTTCATGTTTCTTGTTTGGGTTTCAAAGTAATCTCAGTCTCGTAACCTTAGAGGTTGTTGCAATGGGTAGTGAACTTGCATGTTATTTGTACTTTAAAAAAAAATTATTAGTACGTTTGAGTAGTTAATTGCAACTTCCTCTAGGGTTTCGTGGTGGGGCATTACAGTAATCAATACAAAAACATGATTTTTCTCTCACATTAATTGCATAAGGCCTACTACTCCCCGTTGTCATGATTTGATGCAGATTTCTAATACCATGAATTGCTTGACAATTATAAGGATTTGATCGATCAATATTTGTTTAAATTCAAACTTGAAAATTCAATTTGAAATAATGTATGTACTTGAATTTTGAAATTCAAATTTTTAACAAATTTTGAGTAGACATGTACTTGTAACTTCCCAAAAATATTGTGCATTGTATGTTGAGTCGCGAGCAGAAAAATGACTTTTGCACTATTCAACAATTTCGTTTGCATTTTGTATGACATTACCTACAAGTTACACACAAGTTGTCACAATTTGTCACCTATTACTTTCAAGGAACTTAAAAGAATTTAATTTAGTTTTTAAATATATATATATATCTAATCTTTTAAAAAATATTGAAAGCTAAATTGGACATATATATATATATGGTGAAAACTTTACCTACCAGCAAGTTCATGTTGACGAAGTGCACACTTCACACATGCTCCTACTCCATTGTGCTCTCCTTTTCCATGTCCACTCTCATAAAATTCCACAAAAAATTGGTGTTGTGTCTAGCATGTTGACTGCTTAACCAAACAAAGGCTTTTGCAGGCTTAAATTGTCCTGTGAAGTTACAAATAATTAAACACTTGAAAACCAAATTAGCTTCAAAAAAGTAATTATATATATAGATTTAAGCAATCAAACAATTTAAGTCTCAAAGTTAAAAGTAAATATAATTTAAAAAACAATGTACTTACCAACACATCCATAAGACCATATCCAGTGTTGTTCTTGATTTATACCACGTCGTCTTAGGTCTTCAAAAAATATTTTGAAACAATGAGCTACATAGCTTCTATCATGATTCATGTCATCACTGATATAAAAGTGAACCTCTTTGATGACAATTCTATCATCTTTGCTACTTTGTATTCCATCGACCGCTAACTCTGCATGTCTATAGCAAAGTTGCATGAAGATTGCAACATGCTCTGAATGATAATATTGACTTTGATCTCAATTTGAGGACTAAATGTATAGTTCTCAGAGAAATCTACAATAGAGAGAATACAACCTGGTGGAAAACAATTCTTTGAATAACGAAATTTCTTAGCTTGCCATCTTGCACCATGACAATGTTGGATATGTGGATATATGATATTGCAAAATTTACTCATGAATTCATTGTAAGGCAATCCACTCTCTTTGAGAACAATTTTTTTGGCCTCAACTCCTGAATTCGTTAAGTATGTTTCATATTCAAATCTCTTCCAAGTAACTTGCATTTCATTATTGTCAACATGTAAAAGATTCTTCAAATCTCCACAATCATTACATACATTTTTTATACACTAAACA
>VDFB02384175.1:0-45773 GCA_007258455.2 Sequoia sempervirens
AAATATCAATTTTTGGAAAACTAGATATTGATGGAAAGTTGGAGATAATAAATTTCCATCCACATAGTTTTGATTAGTATTTTTGGTCTTTTTCTCTTTGATTTTAAAGTTTGAATCTAGTGTTGTATTTTTCCTTCAACTAGCCATATCTTGTGCCTAGAAATTCCATTTTTCATAAATGAATAAGTGTTGGAAAGGTATTGAAGAGCACTATACACCTACAGGGTTATTTTTTCTATATTTTGTATTAAGTTCATTTTGTAGCAAAATTTGTATTTTTGGACATTGTGGGCCTAGAAAGCATTGTAATTTGGTACAAGCCTTGTAATCACACTAATCATAAAGTGTCAACATTGCAATATCTTTGGGGGTGATTTATGAGACTACTGGAAAGGGGGGTGTTCTTTTGGTGTCTTTTGGTATCATTTGAGGATTATATCAAGGCTTTTTTTTTCACCCTTCTATGATAATCCTAAATAAGGAAAATTACGAGTCTTGGAAAAAAGACATTCTAACCCATCTCAAATGGCTCAAACTTTTGCCTTACCCTTATGTGCTCATACTTGAATTAGACAAAGTTGGAATAAAATTAGTGAAGCATAGAAAACAGGTGAGAGTGGATACAAAATATGAGATGGTATAATGGACCTATTTTCCTTTATTTCATTAGGAAATGAGATACCCACAAAGAATTGACTTGCAACCCTTGGGTGAGTCAACTCAATGAGGGAATCTAAAGGTTTCCTTATGATTGAGGATGGGGGTATCAGCCTAAACAACACTTTTGGGAGAAAAAATAGTAAATCAACTCAATTATTCCCATTCAAATTTGAATAATCAATTTAAAGCATAATATAGATAGAAACAACAAACTTCTAACAGATCTGAAAATGGTAGAATGATGTGTAACTATCACCAAAATGCAGATTTTGAAGGCTGACTAGGATTAATTCACCTATAGGTGAATGGGTCTCTATGCAGAGGTTTGAATCAACTCTCGAGATCCTCTAGTTAGTTTGTAGCTTCTTTTTTATTTGAGTTTCAGTGTCAAACAATTAGAAATGAGGTTTGTAGGTGAGATTCCATCAATTAACAACAATGTTGGCAACTTTGACAACTTTGCAACTTTCCTAGATTAAGGAGATAGTGAATCCCAAGAGTTTGTCTGATGTTATATTGTCAACTAGGTTTGCACCCTATCTAAGCCTGGACTCAGCTAATCCTGTTGAAACATTGGAATGTCTTCAGGTTGTGGGTACCCTATAGTGAAGATAGACCTCCAGATTATGGATTGGTTCCCCTTTTGATTTTCTAAAGAAACTAATGATTATTCAGGAAAAGAGATAGAAGGGTTTTAAAATGAATCGAAAGATAGAAATTGAAAGGATGGTGATGCACCTAAATGGCAATGAAAATGCAATCTGATTCACAACTATTTTTTCTTAAAGATTTGTTCACACAGTTTCAACTCACAATCAGCTCTAAAAGATATTTACTTTTCACACTTCCAACTAAAACATGCAATACAACAATTATTTGTATGAAGGTTTAAAATTAATGGATGTTGAAGGACAAACGTATGTTCAATCACGACTTCAACCTAATAAGATCACCTAACACAACATACAACCAGCATTACATTAAAATTTTGCATTCATATTTGCAACAATGAGACATAGAAATGGATTTGAAACTAGAATCACAATTAAACCTCAAATCATTAACTACAAATGAGACAAAAGATGATGAAAAAGGAATGCACTATTGTATTATATTGATCTCAAAGGAGCCTCTATATAAAACTATGAAAATATGAATTACAAAAAAAAATTACAAACTCTCTATAATACTCAAGAGAGGAAGAAGCAAGAACTAAGAAAAAACCTAAGTCTTTTCTCCTTTATACAAAAAATGACTCCCAAGTGCCAAGAGGTGGCACTTGTAGTTAAATACAAGAAAAAATATCTCCTAGAATCTCCCCCATGAGCAAAAATGAAAAGCCTCATAAAGAGGAGTCAAAACTGATACAACTTGAGCAAAAATAGGCTCAAACTCCCTTTTATAATCAATTTGACCAAAGTTGATCTTGAAACCACATGAGATAACTGAAAATTAGGAAAAAAACTCTCCAATTCAACTTCTCTCCTTTGATTTTGCATGATTTGACATGTAGTTAATTAATTTGAACAAATAATAAAGTAATCAATGATGAGTTACTTTACTAGGTGTTATGGATTTGCTCAGCTTTTGCATTTTTATGACAAATAATAAAGTAATTTATAAACCATTACTTTATTACTTGTTTACATTTTTTATTTTCATTTCAACTCATACAAAATCAAGGGGTGGTTGACCTAGGTTTAGTCTAAAGTCATGCAAAGGAATTAATGTTTAAATCAAAGTGAAAAATATCCCATAGAGGGGTCGACCAAAATTAGGGCAAAAAGAAAACCCTAAAGACAAAATTTGCGGCCTTTCTTCACTTCACTTTATTTTGTAATCTTTTCACTCTGCTAAGCATTGCCATGATTTTGAGGTTATCTGGAGTCTTCATGGAGTTTTCTGGGCAAGATCTCTTCTGCAGACATATGATTAGAGATTTTTCATGGTCGATTTGAAGATGGATCTACTACTTTGATGCCAGTAAAACCTTTGGTAACCTCTCTTCCAGTTTAATTTACTCTTATCTGAGCCCTTACCTCATCTTGATATTATCTAGACATCTCATGATGCCTTGTGAGCACTTGATCTTTAAATTTCTTTGCTATCGATCATAGGCCTGCCTTCATTGTTGCATGCACGATAGTGACTGCTGTTGCATTCATTAGGGAAGTCATGTCAAGCTTTAACTTAAGTCAACAATAGTGCCTTCATTGTCAATGAAATCTTTTTGAAACTTGGTTTCATCTTTCTTTTTTTGAATAGTGGCCATAAACTGCAGTCAAAACCATGCACATATTAAGGGCTTTTCATTTACCATTTTGACTAAAACTTATGCAATCACACCTAGACATTATGACTTTTACGAATCATCCCTTTGATTTTTCTCGCTCAAAATATTTTCATTCCACCTTTAAAATCACGAGTTCTCCTTTCATCAAGATTTCCAACACGTGATCCATAAAACAAGATTGAAAACCTATCTCATTGCATTGACTAACCTACCACTACCCCTGCAACTATATGAAATTATTTCCATAGGGTTTATATTCACTGATTATGGACCATAGTGCTCTTAGTTACAAACATAAACCATTATCCTTGATAAGTTTCAGTTGATGTATAAGCAATGGTGACCATGCACTTAATAGAAAACTAAATATGCTCCTTTATCGTTTTACATTTATTTTTGCATATGTTGCCTTGGTTTTTCATTCATGTCTTGTGAAAAATTGAAGACAAATCTTCATCCTCTGTCCTTTTTTGTTTGGAAACATGAAGTTTTACTTTTGTTTTGGGTATTTGACATTAGCACACATATGAGGATTTGGTATTTGGCTCTTGATTGCATTAAGAGCACTCTATGCATTTACTTTCTTCAATATGGTTGTTACAGGTACCTTGAGGGTTTTAATGTCTTGAACATATATACATGGGATGTATGATATATATTCTATACATGATTGTAAATATGTTTTCATATTCACATGTTAGTAACCATTGCAGATAAGTTCCATGGCATTGTCTTTATTAAGTATCACTATCTTTTAGGCTACTCCATGATATATGTAATGCTTTTGTTGCTAAATAGTGTTGCTCTGTATTGCACTTGAAATGATGAGCAATAACATGTGATTTTCATGGTGGATACACACCTCATTCTCATTTCTTTTCACTATGTTCATGGCTTTGATATGCACTTTCAAAGGTGCCAAAATACAGTGATATGACTGTCAATAAGAACAGTTTGACTGCATTCTACTAATTATTATACCTTGGCACATCTCCACACATAGTCTTTGCACTGAGTGACTTGTGATCTGCAATTAATCATGCACTACTTTTCCTAAAATCTTGTCTCTCATCTCATAAGGTTGTGTGATTTTGTGCTCTTTGCCCCCTTCCATAGAACTGCTATATTTATTTATGTGACTGTGCTTATCATTTGACAATGGTGAACCATCCTTATTGAGATTGACTACCTCGTAGAGATCAATGTCTTGAACAGTCATAACTATCCTTAATAACTTGATATTGTAAAGCTTTCAAACTAGAAATTTGCACCTTTGTAACTATCCTTTTCTTGACCTTATAACTCTGCCCTTTATGTGAGATATATTTTGATGTGCCTTCAATCACCATTGTATTTACAAAAAAGGTGAGATTTTCCCCTTGAAAATGGTCTAATAACATCCTCCTTCATCACCATGATCATGGTGATTATGCTCGTTGAGGCATGGTGACTATCTTTATCCTTTGCTTGTAGTGACTATTGTGACTTGAAGTCACTTTCATTGATGAAAAATACACTTCATATCCCTCTCAAACATTGAGAGGGAAACACGCTGGGCTCAACCCTTGTGGGAGCCCATTTCACTCCACATGTTATCATATCAAACAAGATGAATCATGTAATGATAAATGAACTTGTACCTACACAGTAAACAAACAAGTTAGATAAAATAATGAAGCCAAAAGCTTCCAATAATGATTAATTCTCCTACTCCTGAATGTTTGTGAAATCTGCATATCTAATCAAATGATTCATAGGAGTAGATTGTATATCTGTTGAAGTATGCATATGAGGAGAAATTTTATTTTGAGCTCTAACTTAATATATTTATGCAACTATCTCTAGAGCAACCAACGAAGGAGTTGGAGCTGGAACTGAAGACACAACTATCAACTATGTGATTTGTCATTCAGGCAATGACGAATCAAACTTCCTTTCATGTTCTTTACTTCTTTAGTTGTATAGTTTATTCCTTGTGTTTCATTTAATCATATATGATCAGTTACTCCCACAGCTTGTGTGGGACATCATGTTTCATTGTAAAATGAATAAAAACAACAGTACTATGCAATTTATGTAATTTTCTATTGTAAAGAACATTTACATAATAAAACTGAACTTCATTTGAAAACATCTTCTATGTAATGACAAAACCTTAGTAGAAATTTGTATGTACCTTTTTTCCTTAGCTGTAAACTATGTTTTAGCTCTACTTGATTGAGCTGTAAACAAAAATTAAGTAATAGTTACACCAAATACGTATTTATTTGGGTTGAGGCGGAGCTGATAATTTTCTAGTCCATCAAAAATATTTTCCAATACCTCTATGTGTCCATCTCTTGTTTTTAATTTTCCCAAAAGGTCATCCACATAATCTTCCATAATATCATGCAACATATCATGAAAAATTATTGTCATGTGCATTTTTAAGACCAAAATACATTACTTGATAGAAAAATGTACCCCATGGAGTAACGAAGGTTGTTTTGTGTTGGTCTTCATTTGCAATTTTGATTTGGTTGTAGCTAAAAAACATCCATTAGTGATAACATTTTGTGTCCCGCTATTAGATGTACAATGATATCAATGTTAGGCAACAAGAAATCATCATTTGGACATGCCTTATTAATACCCCAAAATTTGGTGCAAATTCTTATGCCCCTACTGGGCTTGGAGATTGGTACGATGTTGGAACCCACTCAGGATAATCAATGGGTCTAATATAACCGACTTCCATTTTTTTTTTGTAATTTTGTTTTTACCAAGAGAGCTATTTGTGGATGCATCTTTCTAAGCTTTTGCTTCACTTCTTTTGCATCAGAATAGACTGCTAGGTGATGCACCATAAGAGATGGATCTAGGATTGGCATGTCTACATATGTCCAAGTAAAATTTATAGACCTTCATTTGAGAAATTTTGATAATTTTTTATTGATTTCATCTTCTAATGCTACAACTATGAAGGTGATCTTTTGTTCTTCTTTGGTTCCCAAGTTGATGTCAGTAGCAGTTTATGCCAACACTATGGATGTCTCTTGATAGAGGGGAATTGAATCAAGTGCCTCATCTTCTAGCACCTCAAAGAGGTTTTCACTAGAAGATACATCTTTTACTTTTACTTTTTCTTGATCCAAAAGTGCCTCATCAAAGTTTTCACTAAGGGATTGTTCTTTTACATTTTTTTGACTAAGGCACCTGATTTGTACTCTGAAATAGGTATCCTTGTGTAATTTGATTTGAAATTATTTTTTGTAATCTCCCATAGATATGTAGTCTCAAACTCCCATAAGTTTGGCAATTGCTTAATCTCTTTGAAATATATCAAGCATAGGAGGTCCTTGTTGATCCCAATCAATAAGGTCAAGATATACAAGTGAGAGATCAATGGACCGTGTGATAGTGTAAATATGTTCATGGTCAAAGAGTTGGGCGATATGTTCAAAAGGTTCTTCGATAGGCCCCTCTTGAGGGCTATGATCATCAGTTAAGGTCTTACGACTTTTCTTATCCAAGTCCACTATTCTTTTTGTATCCTTCCAGTTGAATTGGTTTAGTTATGCCTTGTTCTTGTGCCCACAATCCTTTTCCTTTGCAATCCATATGCTTGCATAAATCATGTCCTTTAGGATATTTGTCAACTTCAAGAGGAGGGAGTGGTTTTTCTTGATCTTCTTTGTATAACCATGATGAGATATATGTCTTTATTGAGATCCTCTTTATCCAATAGTCCCCATTTATTGAAGCTTTTGAAGGTTCCCTTAGGCTCCATTTTGAACACCTTAGGTTGGCCATAGGATCATGGTGAGAGAGGAAGTTGTCCCACATAAAAGGAATTATGTATTCCATACTCTCCACATCTGTTGTTAGTAACTATGATCTTGATCTTGAGAATAGGGTGTGAAGTGGAAGTAGGTTGTAATGTGGATGGATTGATGTAAGAAGGTGAAGTGCATGCTACACCATTGATTGGGCAATGGTGGAAGTGCTTGTATTTTCCTTCCAACATTCTGTAATATTGGAAATATTGGGGGTTAGTGGGTACGGTTACTTCCCTACCATTGTATGAAAACTTTAGGCATTGATGGTAAGTGGAGGGGACATATTGCATAACATGTATCCAAGGTCGTCCAAGGAGGATGTTGTAAGGGAGATAAGATCAAACATTTTGCATGTCGTTTCCATAGTGGTTGGTCCAACTTGAATGGGTATTTTAATGGTACCTTTGGACTCTCTTCATCATAATAGGCTTTAATGGTTATCTTCTTTTGAGGATAAATAGTGTCTTCAGAGTAGCCCAATTGCTTTATTAACTTTAGAGTGCATAAATCAAGTCCAGATCCACCATCTATTAGGACTCTTTTTATGGTATGCTTATGTACAATTGCTTCAATATGGAGTGGTTTATTACGTGGTACCTCATAATGAAAGTCTTTGTTTGCAAATGTGAGGTGATGTGTGGAGGAAATATGTCCAACAATAGCTTGGAATTGGTTTACATTTATGTCACTAGGTACTTGAGACTCTTGGAGAGCTTTTTCTAGGACTTCCTTGTGGATGGGAGATGTGCAGAGCAATTCCAAGATGGAAATTTGAGCTGGCATTTTCCAAGGTGGTTTAAGATATCATACTTATTATTTGTGGAAGGGGATGAGGAGGAGGATGTCCCATGTATTGTCACTCGGCCTCGATAGGTGGTGACGACACAATTAGGTCTTTAATTGTGATTGTATTGCACTCTTCTATGCAACCAATAGTGGAGTCATGGGATGATGTATGGATGTTGTTGGTATATAAATATGGTACGACATTATAAGACATGGAAGCCTTCCCTTCATTATGTGATGGGAAGGGTTGTGTGTAAATTCCTAGTTTTCACTAGGGAGATTATGTGTTTGGCCTTCGACATTAATTTTTCCACTATCTATAAGGTCTTGTACGTGGTTTTTAGTTTCATGCACTTAGATGTGTTATGGCTTTTAACCATATGGTATTCACAATATTCGTTATCCTTATACCATGCGGGTTTAGGTTGAATTTCATCAAAATGCTTAGTCACAGAGAATTTTATTAAATTTTCTTGCACAAGTTTATGGAATATGACTTTGATTGATTCCCCCAAGGGGGTATACTTGCACTTGGATTGATGGATTATGATGGTGTTGGAGGTTTTTTTTTGTTGTGATGTGTGTTGTTTTTTGGATGAATTATTTTGGACATTTTGCACATGTTTACTATTAGTCACACCATCACTCGCAACATTTTTATTCTTGGACCAATATTTTGATTTTTCATTGGATTGGTAATTGTAATCTTTTTGGTCCTTGTAAATTTTGACTATCCCTTTAGCAATCAAAGATTTTTCAATGGTTAACCCTTTTTCAATTACCTCATCAAAGGCATTGAAAAATTGAAATTGTAGGTGTAGACCCACTTATGTGTTTAGGTTTTCAACAAATATGTTAACCATTTATTTCTCAGGCACTTGTAAGGGGAATCGACTTGCTAATTGTCTCCAACATTGAAGTAAGGTTCCAAAAAATTCCCCATTTTTTTGCTTGGTATTGCACAATTTAACCAAAGTGACTTCTTGTTCAATGTTGTATAAAAAATGGGTCACAAATCTTTCAGCTAAATTAGAGAAGGATGTGATTGAACCACAAGGAAGGTGTGTGAACCATTCCAATGCTTGTCCCCAAGGCTTCGAGGAAATAATCACATGAGGTAGATCGAATTATAGGCCACCTATTGACATGCCACATGAAATTTCTTGATGTGTTCAATAGGATCACCCTTTCCCTTATACTTATCAAATTTGGAATTTCATAATCCTCGAGGAAGGGTATAGACAATATAGATTGATCAAAAGGATATGGAAATATTTCTTCAAATTAGTAAGTCCTTTTTGGTTGACCCGTTTGGAGTCCTTGGATCGTGTTCTTTGTATTCTACAACTCTTGGGATAGGTTGATGTTATGAGATGTGTGGGTGTTGATGTATTGATAATTGTTTTGGTGTTGGTAAGTAGGGGTTGGATGATGGTTAATGTATTGATGATTATGTTGGTGTTGGTTGTTTTGGCTTTTAAGTGATCCAAGTGGATACTTGTCAAAAATTGAAGTGTTCCATATGCTCCATAATTCATCACCATGTTGAAGTTCTCAGAAAAATGAACCCAATGCAACTTGAATGGAGTCAAAAGGAGCTCGTATGCTCAAGTTATGCTTAGTCAAAGTTGGGTCAAACAAGTACTAGAGGCCGGTTAGAAAGGCAAAAAAAATGACCGTTCTAAAATTTGTCGAAATTGGCATCAAAATGTTACGATCTCAATGTAGCTCATTTCATCGAAAATAGAGCTTGTATGACAAAGATATGGCCAGTCAAAGTTGAAGGTTGACCATGCCTACTTGACTATACAATGACGACGTCAACATGCTAACATTGCAGGGTTAGATGATGTGGATCAATGGGGAGCTAACACATGGTAGTACGATCATGACGTGGTAGGTACAGATGATGATGTGGCATGCACAACTAGCATTATGATGTGGCTAGGTGATGTGGCATCATTGACTTGGTCCAGTTGAAATTCAACACACGTCATATTTGAGTGAATTAAATAGTGCCACATGGCACATCAATTAGGTGCCACATGACACCTTTTCTCTCCTTTGATGCTCACGGTTGAAACAAACAATTTATTCTCTAAAAATAGAGTGGATGGTATTCAATCCCATGACCACCCAATTATTATTCCCTCCACCAACCATTGCGCCATCATTCACACTTTAAATTAGAATGGGTGCCAGTTGGTTTTGACAATTAAAAGTTTGAAATTGCCTATTAAAAATAGAAGGGGCAGGGGTTGACCACCTAACCTCCTCGTCCCTAAAATATCACTCAACCACGACACAATGTATGCTTTCGGGTATTTATCGAGCCTTGGTTGATTTTAAAGACTCTTTAAAAGTTGAAAATCTCCCAAAGTTAAAAATTAAAATCCTAAAAAACCTGTAAGAATGTATAGCCCGAAATATAAAGATATAAAGGGGCTTAAATACTATTAAAAAGATAATAGGAGATTATTAAAGGGGTTTTAGGATATTTTTAAAAGATTATCAAAGGGCTTATGAAAATTATAATGGTATTGTATGGGAATTATGAAGATTATGTTTGTAAACAAGGGAGATTTGTAAAATTACATGATGTAAATAGGGGATATGGTTTTATTTTGTAAATCATATGGTTAGTAACCATATTGGGCATCTTTTATGTATAAAAAGGGGGGAGTTTAGGACTTTGGGGAACTAGGTGGTGAATTATGGAGTCCAATTCTTTTGGAGAATTAAACAACTTGAGGAATTTAGTCTATGATAGTGAATTATTCATCTTTGTGCATTGGCAGCTTCTATTCAAGCTTGTTGTACTTGAGAGATAAGGACTTTTTGTAATTCATTATTGTCCAAGGAGACGTGAGGAGACTTTGTAACAGTTGAAGTGCCTTGTAAACCATTTTCTAGAGCATAATCAAGGATTGGTCACTCAGTTGGAGAGGGACCCAGAGACATAGTCGTTTGGTGAACTTCGTTATCAACTTCTTGTTTCTTGTCTTGTCTTTTTTTCTGATTCTAATTCACTATTGAATCATTGTAATTTTTGTTTAAGCATTTCAATTATGTTATTACATTTTAAGACTTTCAAATTAAGCATTGTAAACGTTAAACATTCACTTAGCAATTGTTATAGATGTTAACACAGATCATCAAGGATTATTTATGTTGGAATTATTTGGAGGTTGTGAAGTGTTTGGGATATTTTGACGAGTGTGTAAGTATGTAGACATACAAGATACTAGAGGGTTAATGTAATTGACATTAATTGATGTGGTAAGGGATTGAGTAGAGATGGTTGGGTGGGTAGAAATGGTTGGGTGGGTAGAGGTGTACGTGGTGTTGGTATTGGTAGGGATGTTGACTCTTGGTTGAGAAGTGGATGCAAAAATTTGGTCAATGGTTTGTGTATGTGCATAAAATTGGTCACGTCTAAGTAATCCTGACATTTAATTAAATATTTATTATTTAATTAATTTCTCTAAAGTCTTCTACATGTAATTAAATTTAATTAATTTAATTATATAGTTCATTCATTTTATTCTCCCACCATAATTGAATAAATTTATTTTATTTAATTATTTCACATGTCTACTTGATTAATTAAATAAATACATTTTATTTATTTTAATTAATTATCCACCGGTCACGTTAAAAAGTTTACCAGGCGCACTGCAGTTTATATGGGGTTGTGCTACCCGATTCCTGCAGTCTAAAAATAAAAAAATAAAAAAAAATTATCATCTTTTGAATTTAATTAAATTTAAATATTCCTTTTCTTCTATTTTAAACTTTCTTCTAATTAATTAAATATTTTATTTAATTAATTTCGCAACACATGTCATCTCGTCAAATTTAATTAAATATTTTATTTAATTAAAGATCTTCTGCTTTCTTCAAATCATAATTAGATATTTCATTAATTATGAAATCTTCTGATTTCCTCAAAATCCTAATTAAATATTTATTTAATTAAGAAAAATCTACATGCACCCATAAATAAATAAATGAATTGGATAATTCATTATTTATCTTCTCAATATCTTTCCATTATCTTCTAAAAAAGATGATTTTTCATCATCTCATCTTATCTCTTCCATGAAAATGGAAAAATCCTGCTTTATTCGTTTTCTTCTATTTTTCTTTCCAGTCTCATTCATTTTCGATCGTTCAATCTATAAGGAATTATCACAGTCATTGACCAACTCAGCCAATCAAAATCCTTGAAAAACTCTATAAATACATGTGTGCATCCAAGCATTGGTTACACACGTACACTTAGAGATATACGCAGACACACACAAGCAATTACGCTTATGCATTTGCATCTTTAGCAATAATCTTATTATATCTTAGCAATAATCTTGCATCTTAGTATAGTATGCATTTTAATTTAAATCTCATTCTCTAGTAGTCCATTTCGTTGAGCTTGGCATCATAAAATTTGAGAGCAACTCGAATCAATGAAACGCTGGAGATAGAGAGCAATAGAACAACTTCGAAGAAGATGCCATAAAGAGTTTGTTTATTTTTCTTTCAGTTTCTTTGATATAAGGTTTTATTGATTGTGTTTTGAATTCGTTTATGATAAGCATATTTTCATACACAATTTGTTGAGATGTGGTTGTGTAGAGGAGATGGTTGGGATTAGGTTGTGACCCCAAGATATAATTCAAAAAGTCATTAGATGATGATGGATTATTAGAAGGCTCTTCCCTTCTAATTTATGAAAGATCAAAATTAGATGGGAGTTTAACTCCTTTAGATATAAGTTCTACCAAAAGAGTATCCTTATCAAGGTCAAATAATCTTTGCATCATCTCTTGATTGTGGGGCTCTTGGGTAAAGGTGTGCAATGTAGGGGAGTATTCAGGGTAGTCTACATATATTTCCTCACTCTGAGGAGATAAAGGTTGATTGGTGACGTCTTGGATGAGGACGTTCCTTTGAGAATCCATTTTCCTCTTAGCTTGTGATCTAGTAAGTGGCATGCAAGATAGGGATTCTTTTAGAGAAATGTCTTAGGATAAGTGATGGGTGAATTTGGATAAGGGATGACTTGAACTTGGAATTGGATTAAATGATGGTGGAAGTTGGATTAAAGGTTGGATTTAGAACTTGGATGAAGGTGACTTGGACTTGGACTTAGATATGGATGAACTTATGATGGACTTAAGATTAAGATTAGCGGTGTCCAAATAACTTGGACTTTGGATGATGGACTTAATAAGTATGAAGATGTTTAGAAATTGGAAAAGGATTGTGAGAATTAAAGGTTGGATTGAGATTGAGATGATGAAAGTGATGATGGAGACTTAGAAGTTGGCCTAAGATGACTTAGGATGATATGAATGGATACAAAATCAACTTTCTATCAAAGATTAAAATCTAGATCCTTGGAGATAAGGTGATTTTAAGATATATCTTTGCTTACTTAGGATAGACAAGTTCCTAAGAAAGATTAGATAGGGGAATTTTTTTTAAATTCAACTTAAGGGAGCCAAGTCATTAAATAATCTAAAATTATGGGCTAAACAAGAATGATACTTAAGATAGGCAAGTTCTTAAGCAACACCTAAGTTGGAGAAGGATATATAAAGATCTAGATCTAAACTTTTAATAAAAAAATGATTTGTAAGGATGTTTGGATGATAGTTGGGTGATTGGGATTGGATAATTAGGATGAGAGGGTGATGATTTAGTATGGAAAGAGAATGATTAGGATGTTTTAGATGAAAAGAGGGTGATAGATGACAAAAGGATGATTATGATGATGTGATGGATAGGGAATGGGGGTTAATGCCAAGTCAACAAAATATGAAGGAAAAAATGGTAGGGGATAAAGATTAATGGTAAGTCTAAATGATTATGAAAGGTGAAAGATGATGAAGGTTTATAATGGATATGGTAATCCTATAGTCAGACTATGGAGTTGCAAAAATATGAAGTACTAGTCAAGAATACCTACTAGTCACTATCAAAGAGTCTCTATTTTCTAGGCTAGATGCAAGTGCAACTTTATAGTCTTAGGCGTAGCTTGACAATAAGGCACAATTTTACAAGATGAAAGTGCACTTTGATAGAGATAGTGTGGTTAGAGTGTGGGTGCAACTTTTAGAGCGCAAGTGCAAGGTTACAGGTGCAGTTTGACAAAGTGCAGGTGCTACCAGTCGGAGCACATGCACAACTTTATGGGACAAAGGCACAGTTCTACAGTCTAGGTTTCTGGCAAGACATATGATCACAAAAGAAAACATATTGGCCAATGAATCAAATTTTTAAGGGTGAAAAGGTTATTTTCAGCTAAAATTTGAGTTGCTCACCATTGGTTTAACACATTGAAAACACGCTAACCACTTTATCACAATTCTAAATTATTCAAGTGGGTTTATAGACTTAATGTGGTCCCACCACACAATTAAGTGTTAATACTCCTTGAGATCGAATAGAAACACCTTTTTTGTGAAAGCGGATAGCTAGAAATCTAGTGGCACAAGCCTAATATGGTAATAGTCTCACCTCCTTGGGAGACTAAAAGCCAACCCAATAATTTCTATCTCTACTTAAGGGATCATGTGGTGAGTAACTTTGAGCATGATACTATACCCTGCACCACACTAAGCTATGACCAAAAGCTCTTAATCTAGGTTTTCACAAGTCTCTCTAGGGTGTCCTATATATACCACAAGGGTAAGTGAGGCACAACCATGAACATTAGCCCGTCACAAGCGTGGGTCGAGAACTTTTGATAGGAAAGCTTAGACTAACCCTGCACCTCTTATACTGGAATCACCCAAACATCAAGGCTTCGGTAGACATGATGTGGTTAGATTGAGGTATAAATTTTATTCTCCCCCCTTTATATACCCTATCAGTAACATTTGGTTGAGGTCATTCCTTGGGGTGATGAAATCCCCAAGTAGACCTCCTAAAGGGAAGGAAAATTGCTAGGTGTTTTTGTTGGTTCTCATTTGTGATCATATGGTTTTTCCTTGATGACAAAATCCCTTTCAGTTGATTCTACTTGTTGACAGTTTCAGATTGGTTTCTCATGCTTTATCTTGGTACAGTTTTGTCTATATGGTTTACTTGTCTTGGCATTCAGTGGACAACTTACATTCAGAATTTTAATATCTTTTGGTACTGATCAGTTTGAGCTTCGTGCAGTCTCAGGTTATCTTTTTGTACATTGTTTCGGTGACAGAAAAAAGAACATATCAGCGTAAGAACGCCAAGGTCTCCCCGATCCATTTTTTCTGATAAACGTCTGTGTTGCCTATTGGCAAGATGTTTATGATGTCATAACGATTTGATTTTACATACATGCAGCTTTCGGCAGGACTTCTCCATGGTTTCAGCAACAGAGGATGATGCACATTTCGGCAGGAGTTTGGTCGTCGATATAATGTTTCACCGAAGTGCTTTATGTCTCGACGAACGGCTTGAATGAGGATACATCGGCAAGAGTTGCGGCGTTGATATAATGTCCTGGAAAATTCTTGGGGTCTCACCGACAAACACATTAAGGATTCACTTTGGCCTAACATGTTGCTTTCGGTGCAAAGTCATAGCGATTTCATC
The DNA here is from genome assembly GCA_007258455.2 of Sequoia sempervirens. NCBI lineage: Eukaryota > Viridiplantae > Streptophyta > Pinopsida > Cupressales > Cupressaceae > Sequoia > Sequoia sempervirens. The sequence goes on from VDFB02384175.1 coordinate 15,142, forward strand.
ATGTCTCCCCGACCGGCAACAAAGGGTGCTCATCAACAAGAGGTTTTTCTTCATTGTAACGTCTTGGCGAACTTACTTTGTCTCACCAACCGAAGGAAAAGGAACATATCGGCAGGAGTGTTGTATTCGGTATGTGGTCTCATCGAAGACATATTGTCTCACTGACCGTGCATCGAAAGGTCTTATCGGCAAAGGTTGTGGCTTTGATGAAATGTCATAGAGATTTCGTGGTGTCTTATCGACTTGTGCACAAAGGTTATATCGGTATGAGTTAATGATATTCAAAGTAATGTCTCAACGACTTTATTGGGTCTTGCTGACTAAGTCTTACGTGGGGCTTTCGACAAGAGGTTGGTATTGTCTCAACGACTCAGAGTGGATAAAGATTTTTCAGGTATGACATAGTGTGCTCTCCAAGAGGTCTCCCTGACATTGATATGTCTCGGCGATGCATAAAACAAAAGGAACATTTCGGTATGACTCATGTGCAATGAAGAAAGGTCTTGGCGAGTTTGATTTCTTATACCGACTGACAACATAAAGGTATTCATCTCGGTAAGAGTTAGGGTTTTCAGCGTGAGGTCTCGGCGAGTGACCTTCGGTCTTGCCGATGGAACACAAATTGACTTTGTCGGCATGGAGATTGATTTTTCTCAATGACACACAAGATGGTTGGTGACTTTCGGTATGACTCAAGCTTTCTACGAGAGGTCTCCCCGATGATGGTATGCTATAGCAACACTCATAAGATAGAAGGATGCATCGGCGAGAGAACCATTATGTTACAGCGACTCATAATAGATAAAGCCTTTTGGAGAAACATAATGAAATCTACATAACGTCTTCTCGACAACAGAATGTCATAGCGACAAACAAAGGGATGACTGACGGCGATAAAGTTGCCTTCGACATAGGTGTTGAATTGTCACGGTGACATGTTTAATCATGGGGGCTCTCGGCAAAACAAAGACTTGTCTACAAGATGTCTCTCCGATATCAAAAGGCTATAGCGATATTGAATGAAACAAAAGGGCATCTCGGTGAGAAACTTGCTTATGTCTCAGCGATTGGAAAGAACATAACACATGGCTCTCGGTGTGACATAATGTATTTGTTATGACTTCTCCCTGACTCTGATGGGTCATGGCGAAAGTGATAACTAAGAGGAATGTTTGGCGATTTAATTGCCTTTGGCAGAACTATCTGGATGTCTCAGCGAATGGTTAACGAAGACTCAAACATTGCGGCCAACATCATTGATTGGCATCGAATCTCATAACCGTTACATGGTAGAATATTCATTGAGTTTCCTTTTTGAGCAGTTGCGTTTTTGAAATAATGGATGATTTGTAGCTCTCTAGATAAGCATTACTCTTGATTTTTACCATCATCTACAAACTATCATTATTCAACTAAAATTAACAAGTGAGTTTCAGATTCTAATGAAAAACGCATTCTCTGAAGACCTTCTTCATGACAAAGATACTTGAAATGTATATAAAAACCAGTGTTGAAAACAGTGTAGACTCTCTGGTTGTAATTCTGGAATATTGTTCCTAGGGCATTAGGTAGACGAAGCAGAGAGTTATGAGCTTAACTAAAAATAGAGAGATCCTTTGATATATTTTTATTGTTCTGAAAATAATTTGAGGGGTTGGTGCTCCTTGAAATTGGTGTTTCAAAATGAGGGATTGGTGCTCCTTGAGTTGGTGCTCATAAATTTGCCTATAAGGCATTGTTAACAGTGGTTTTTTGAAGATTAAGCTAGTAAGGCAGTTTAGGAGTGGTTTTTCTACCCCAGGAGGGTTTTCCACTCGGTAAATCCTTTGTCTTATGGTCTCTTTGCTTTGGTGTCATAATGTTTCTTGATTGTGATCATTTTTATCTGTCTGAACATTTTTGAATGATAGTTCCTTCATATCTACAAATATTTAGTTCAAATATCTTGCACAAGTCATTGCTGAAGAGTCTAATTCAAAAGGAAGCTTAAAAGTTCTCATTTGATTCATTGCTCAATAATAGTTATAATTTGCTAAAGGTGTTTGTTGTCTCAATAGCTTTCTTGTCTTTAAAGTTGCATTCAAATCAATTGTTTAAGAAGTGAGTCAATAATGTTGATCATCATTTGCATAGTCTTATGAATTGCACTTGCACTGTCATCATGCTTTGATTGTTAATCAATGTCAGCCATAACTATTTTGGCAAATGCAAGATATCTCACTCAAATCACATGTTCATAAGTTGTCTAATAGACTGAGTTAATGTTGTCACATCCTTGTGCTTTCAAAAGTGATTACTCTACTCTTTTGTTGAAAGAAAAGGAAATCAGAATTAAAAATCTTGGTCGAAGAAGAAATTTTTTTGACACTGATTCACCCCCCCTCTCAGTGTCTGTCCATAACTCCAACAATTGGTATCAGAGCATAGGGTCCTCTGATAGGTCTAAACCACCTAGGATTGTTCCTGGTTTCTTGGAGTACTTTGGTTAATATGGGAAAGAACAGAAGGAATAAGGGAAAAAGATGTTCTCAGCAAAATGGTATTCATCATGTTCAACCTGAATCTAGTATAAGGAATAACGAGGAAGAGTTCATAAACAGTAGCTCTAAAATTGTAGAGTATCCTAGATCTGGAACTCCTCAGTTCGAAGGAACAAACTTTATTATATGGAAACATAGGATGGAAAAATACTTACTTTCTTTAGGATCTGAAGTGTGGGCAACAGTAGAAAAGGGTTGTACTACATCTACAACATCTCCTTCCACTCTTGAGGAGATGAAAGCTCTTGAATTCAATACCAGAGCTATAAATGCTATTTTTAATAACTTGCCAAATAAACTCATTACAAAAGTCATTCATTACAGCAGTGCTAAGGAAGTTTGGGACAAGTTGACTGAAATGAATCAGAATAGTGAGTTACAAGAGGAGATATCTTTGGATACTGAAATAAGTTGTGAAACATCGAGAGTGAAGAAGGTGTAAACCTTCATAGTTTTGAAAAGAAGTCCAAGAGATCATTAATGAATATTTAAATGATCAAGAAACTTGTGTAAAGTAGATCAATCTTTGGGTGAAGTTAACTCTAAACAGGAATATGATGAACCAGAAAGTGAGGTTGATTTGGAAGGTGAACTCCTATGTGCCTTAGATACTATTAAGCAGCTTAGAAAAGAAAACCAGTTTTTAACAAGATAGCTTCAGCAAAAAGAGAGTTTGGAAGTCAAGTTAAAAGACAAGGATGAATTGTGTAATAAACTAGAAAATGAGATTGATTCTTTAAAGAAATGTTCTAATAATGATTCCTTGTTAAAAGAACTAACTCTTAAGGACGATATGATTATAAGTCAGAAAATTGAAATTGAAGAATATACGAGGATTACATACGTTGTGAGTTATGATTTGAAGATTAAAAATTTGTTTGTCTAAAACTTGAAGAAGAGGTAGTTGCTTTAAGAAAAGAGCTTGAAAGTATCAAGGCTCAATCTGTTAAAATTCAAAAATTTGATCATAGTACTAATATATTGAATGAGATGTTGGGTAGGCAAAAGCATTCTAAAGATCCTACAGGAGTGGGATATGAGGTTGGAAAAAGCTTTGCAGACAAATCTAAACATGAAACAGTGTTTACTACTTGAGATGGAAAGAATTTTACAGCCAAGCAAACACCAAGAATGAAGGTTGATCTTGGTTACAGTATTGTTGCATCAAAGGATAACATTGACACTAGAAGACAATCTAAAGGTATTCATAGAGAAAGGAAAAATGTCTTCAGATCTTCACATCCTTGGCATGATCATTCATTCAGGTATAATCATTCTTTCCAAGGATATTGTTATGTTTGTAATGACTATGGTCATAAGGCAAGTGATTGCATAAGATGGTCAAATAAGAATCATTCTAATGTCCCTAGAAATGAGGATGTGGTGTGTTACAACTGTAACAATTTTGGTCACTTGAGAAGAGACTGTAGAATAAATACAAGTGATAATAATGTAGGGAACAATGTTGGAAATGTTTGTAGGAAGTCTTCTATTTCTCAAAACAATCACAAAGTCATTTGTTTTAGATGTAATAACATTGGACATAAAGTACAACAATGCAGATTCAATAAAAAGACAGGTACTTTATGCAAACAAGTGAAAAAGTATTCATTGGAGTGGAAAAGAAAGAGCAATCAAGATGACAAGAAGAGCAATAAAGATGCTTCTGAGAAAACTCCTTGTGCACTCCTTGCACAAGTGTTGCCTTCCAGGTCTTGAGAAGAAGCAAAGACTCAGGGGGAGTCTATTATGGTAATATGTTTTACCCCTATGGAGTCTAGAATGAGGTATGACATTTTGCATTTGCTTTTGGTGGTATAAGATGTTAAGGAATGTTTTTGCTTGGTCTAGTGGTTGACAGTTTTCAGAAGTTTTTGAAATGACATTGCACCTTGTTTTTTAAATGAACTTTTTGGATGCTTGGGTTTTGGAAATAATGGTATGTCCTTATGACATCTTTGAGCGGTGTGGAGACATATAGATGAGTTCCTCAATATATTAAAAATAAGAAAGCCTTTGTTCTGAAGTGATGTCGATGTATTTATCTTTGGAGAACAGTGTTTGAAAAACATGTTTGATGTTATGAGGTATTTCTGTGATGATATTATTCGGTGTTGTGTGCGGGCTAAGATTAATTATCTTTGGTATTTTTTCATCGTTCTTGGTGTGGTAATAGAAGTTCTCATATGGACTGAGGATGGGTGTACAAGAACATATTGACGATGAATTATGCAGTATACTTGCTTTCAAGTTATATTTTGTGTATGAAAAGAGTAAAATGATGTGTGTCGTTTGAAGAAGAATAACCAGTATCATTGGTCTTTGATATGTATTGTCATGGACAATGACTGAGGTTACTTGTGCTGAGAAGAGGTTGGTTGTTTGAGCTCAATTTCTGGTATTGCTAGATTGAAGTTGATCAAATTAAATGTGGAGTAGGTGATCTTGAATGTGCCTTGATCAAACATGACAAAGAAGGTGGTATGTTCAAGTAACAGGTCTTCAATCTTTAGGTATCAATTTGGTTTGTTACATTATAATATTTTGGTACCGTTGCTTTGGCATTGATGATAGGGACCGAGATTCTTGAAAAGGAGATATTGTTATTTTTGCTATGATATCAGCGTGTTATAATCTTACTGCTCTCCTACAAATATGTCTGCTGCACTATTTCTCTATTTGCAACTTGTTCTTATGGTATTTGGTTGGCTTCTCAATTTTGTTTCCTGGCATTGCACATTCTTCTCTTCTATCCTTTGTCATTGAGGCAAAAATGGGGAGAGTCATTTGTGTTTTTCCATCAAGGACAAAGGGGGAGTTTGTTGGTTCTCATTTGTGATCATATGGTTTGTCCTTGATGACAAAATCCCTTTCAGTTGATTCTACTTGTTGACAGTTTCAGATTGGTTTCTCATGCTTTATCTTGGTACAGTTTTGTCTATATGGTTTACTTGTCTTGGCATTCAATGGACAACTTACATTTAGAATTTTAATATCTTTTGGTACTAATCAGTTTGAGCTTTGTGCATCTCAAGTTATCTTTTTGTACATTGTTTCGGTGACAGAAAAGAACATATCAGCATAAGAACGCCAGGGTCTCCCCGATCCATTTTTTCTGATAAATGTTTGTGTTGCCTATCAGCAAGACGTTTCTAATGTCGTAACGATTTGATTTTACATACAGGCAGCTTTTGACAGGACTTCTCCATGGTCTTGGTGACAGAGGATGATGCACATTTTGGCAGGAGTTTGGTCATCGATATAATGTTTCACCAAAGTGCTTTATGTCTCGGTGACCGACTTGAATGAGGATACATCGGCAAGAGTTGCGGCGTCGATATAATGTCCTGGCGAATTCTTGGGGTCTCACCAACAAACACATTAAGGATTCACTTCAGCCTAACATGTTGCTTTCGGTGCAAAGTCATAGCAATTTCATCATGTCTCCCCGACCGACAACAAAGGGTGCTCATCGGCAAGAGGTTTTTCTTCGTTGTAACGTCTTGGCGAACTTACTTTGTCTCACCAATCGAACGAAAAGGAACATATCGGCAGGAGTGTTGTATTCGGTATGTGGTCTCACCGAAGACATATTGTCTCACCAACCGTGCACCGAAAGGTCTTATCAGCAAAGGTTGTGGCTTCGATGAAATGTCATAGCAATTTCGTGGTGTCTTACCGACTTGTGCACAAAGGTTATATCGGTATGAGTTAATGATATTCAGAGTAATGTCTCAACGACTTTGTTGGGTCTTGCCGACTAAGTCTTATGTGTGGCTTTCGGTGAGAGGTTGGTATTGTCTCAATGAATCATAGTGGATAAAGATTTTCGGTATGACATAGTGTGCTCTCCAAGAGGTCTCCCCGACATTGATATGTCTCGGTGATGCATAAAACAAAAGGAACAGTTTGGTATGAATCATGTGCAATGAAGAAAGGTCTTGGCGAGTTTGATTTCTTATACCGATCGACAACATAAAGGTATTCATCTCGGAAGAGTTAGGGTTTTCGGTGAGTGACCTCCAGTCTCGCCGATGGAACACAAATTGACTTTTTTAGCATGAAGATTGATTTTTCTCAGCGACACACAAGATGGTGACTTTCGGTATGACTCAAGCTTTCTACGAGAGGTCTCCCTGATGATGGTATGCTATAGTGACACTCATAAGATAGAAGGATGCATCGGCGAGAGAACCATTATGTTACAGTGACTCATAATAGATAAAGCCTTTCAGAGAAACATAATGAAATCTACATAACGTCTTCCCGATAGCAGAATGTCATAGCGACAAGCAAAGGGATGACTGACGGCAATAAAGTTGCCTTCGACATAGGTATTGAATTGTCACGGCGACATGTTTAATCACGGGGGCTCTCGGAAAAACAAAGACTTGTCTACAAGATGTCTCTCCGATATCAAAAGGCTATAGCGATAGTGAATGAAACAAAAGGGCATCTCGATGAGAAACTTGCTTATGTCTCAGCGATTGGAAAGAACATAACACATGGCTCTCGACATGACATAATGTATTTGTTATGACTTCTCCCCGACTCTAATGGGTCATGGCGAAAGCGATAACTAATAGGAATGTCTGGCGATTTAATTGCCTTCGGCAGAACTATCTGGATGTCTCAGCGAATGGTTAACGAAGACTCAAACATTGTGGCTGACATCATTGATTGGCATCGAATCTCATAACCGTTACATGGCAGAATATTCATTGAGTTTCCTTTTTGAGCAGTTGCGTTTTTGAAATAATGGATGATTTGTAGCTCTCTGGATAAGCATTACTCTTGATTTTTACCATCATCTACAGGTTGTCTTTATTCAACTAAAATTAACAAGTGAGTTTCAGATTCTAATGAAAAATGCATTCTCTGAAGACCTTCTTCATGATAGACATACTTGAAACGTATATAAAAACCAGTGTTGAAAATAGTGTAGACTCTTTAGTTGTAATTCTGGAATATTGTTCCTAGGGCATTAGGTAGACGAAGCAGAGAGTTATGAGCTTAACTGAAAACAGAGAGATCGTCTGATATATTTTTATTGTTTTAAAAATAATTTGAGGGGTTGGTGCTCCTTGAAATTGGTGTTTCAAAATGAGGGGTTGGTGCTCCTTGAGTTGGTGCTCATAAATTTGCCTATAAGGCATTGTTAACAGTGGTTTTTTGAAGATTAAGCTAGTAAGGCAGTTTAGGAGTGGTTTTTCTACCCCAGGATGGTTTTCCACTCGATAAATCCTTTGTCTTATGGTCTCTTTGTTTTGGTGTCATAATGTTTCTTGATTGTGATCATTTTTATCTGTCTGAACATTTTTGAATGATAGTTCCTTCATATCTGCAAATATTTAGTTCAAATATCTTGCACAAGTCATTGTTGAAGAGTCTAATTCAAAAGGAAGCTTAAAAGTTCTCATTTGATTCATTGCTCAAGAATAGTTATAATTTGCTAAAGGTGTTTGTTGTCTCAATACCTTTCTTGTATTTAAAGCTGCATTCAAATCAATTGTTTAAGAAGTGAGTCAATAATGTTGATCATCATTTGCACAGTCTTATGAATTGCACCTGCACTGTCATCATGTTTTGATTGTTAATCAATGTCAGCCATAACTATTTTGGCAAATGCAAGATATCTCACTCAAATCACATGTTCATAAGTTGTCTAATAGATTGAGTTAATGTTGTCATATCCTCGTGCTTTCAAAAGTGATTACTCTACTCTTTTGTTGAAAGAAAAGGAAATCAGAATTAAAAATCTTGGTCGAAGAAGAAAAAGTTTTGACACTGATTCACCCCCCCGTCTCAGTGTCTGTCCATAACTCCAACAGTTTTTGATCCCCAAGATCACACTAGGCACGAGGGGAGAGCATACACACAAAACTAGAAAGTCCTAGGTTCTAATCTAAAACAAAAATGAGGAGATGCAAGATTTATGATCCCCAAGATCACTCTAAGTGCAAGGGGAGAGCATACATCTATGCAACCCTCCAAACATGACAAATAATAGTTAATTTACCCACTACTCTAATTTTAGTGCCTAATTTAGTGGAAAATATAAATCTTGGAATAACAACATGTAAAACCACAAGTTATTAGTTTCAATGATTAAGGCTTGGACAAACTCAACTGGCTGCACCACTTATTAGTCCAAAAGTTAGCCCAAAAACCAAAAATTAGAAAACTAAATGGAAGCACAAATTTACAAAAGATTTAACAAGAGCACATATGTGTAAAAAATTAAAAATTATACCTATCATAGGCATAGCTCTACAAAACAAAGGCACAAAAAGTTGACTCGTAGGCATTGAAAGTCTATGCACAGGCACAAAAAAAGAGTGTAACTTGTCTGTACTGAAGTGCAATAGTATGCACAAAACTGTGCTTTCATAGTAGACAAAAACCTACAAAACTTGGTTAGAAAAAGAGAAAGAAAACGTTTGATGGAGTTTAATGAAACAAATTTAGTTAATGTATTTGATAATGCAACTAAACTAGATAATAGGAGAAATGTTGAAAATTTGCTAATAAAATATTAGAAGACTAAGTGTTGTGTGTAAAAACAAAAGCACAACTCTTTGCAATGCAAGCGTTGTAGGTCATTGCACAGGCATGATGAATTGACATGCAGGTGCAATGAGTCATAGCTTAGGCACCGAAATACAAAGTAGAAGTGTTGCAAGTTGGTGTGGAAGTGTGACTGTGCTTTGTAGAAGCACAACTACGTAGTTAGCAAAATAGGAAAGAAAAATGTGAATTATTTGATCTTAATGGTAAATTTTAAACCTGAAATGAAATATGTTGTGCTACTAGGGAAATCATTAACCTATATATATATATTTTTATTTTGTATGTTTTATGATTTTTTTGTTAGTTTTGAAACTTGTAATTTGTAGTAAAGAAGAAAACAAAGATTATGAATCCAAACTTAGATTGATTTAAAATCCTTATCCTAAGATTAATAATCTTATAAAGACTTAAAAGAACTTGCAACCAAGACAAAATGTTAGGCCAATGTTAAAATTTCTACACTTGAATGAAAGTGCCATTTTGGGGAGCGTAGGCACTTATAGTCTCTATGCAGGCATGGGGAGTCAAAACAAAATCATAGCTTTACAACTTGGAAGTGCTACAAGTCGCAACATAAGTGCAACGTCTATGCAGGTGTGGGGAGTCAAAATGAAAGCGTAGCTTTGCAACTTGGAAGCACTGCGGGTCGCAATGTAAGTGCAACTTGTTGCTGCAGAAGCGTTGATCTACAAAGTCAAGTGTGAAACCAAAACTTGCAAGCAAATTCTTGATAAAAACTCACCAAAATGATTAGTAAGGGATGTGGGTCCCATCGAGCATGGAAAAATGAAGGTATGGAAATGATTAGAAGGCAAAATGAATAAAAAAATGAACTAAATGCATTCAAAATAACATTATACCTTCAATTCTCCTTCTCCATGGATTGAGCTCAAGCTTGTACCCAATAACTTATATATTTGCTCTTGATTTAAGATTGTGGATTGCTCTTTGATAAAATTTCCAACATAATATGGCTATCTCAATTGTGGCTATCAAAATGAGATGGAGAGGCTTCAATTTATAGACTTTTTTATGGATAAATGGAGGGTCAAGATCTTCTAATGAGATGGAAGGTTGAGATTGAGTGAGATGACAAAGGCTTAGCCTTGTGACAAGTGTCACAAGGTGGATGCATGTGACCATGACATGTGGCATGGGGAAGAGAGCAAGGTGTGGTCACACATGTGTGAGCACATCTTGGGAAGAACAAGATTATGACAAGTGGAAACAGATAAGGTGTAAGATGAGTAGGATTTGACCATATGAGAAGTGGTGACAAGTGGAAAGTGCAAGGTGGCTCACATGGGGAAGAGGATCTCACACATGTGTGAGCATCCAATGAGAAGAGAGGTCAAAAGATGAATTGGACATGGATGGTGATTTGTGCATGCAACACTTGTCACATGTTTCAAAGTTTGGGGGAATGGGTAGAATTAAAAATTAGGAAAAATGTTAATGATGATTAGGATAGGGATTAAGTTAGTTAATCATAGATTCATTAACTTAATCGTGATTAGGATATGAATTAAGTTAATTAATCATAGATTATTAACTTAATCAAGATTAGTGGATTTGGAATAATGTGAATAAAAGTTAAATTAATTAAATAGTACAATATTTAATTAATTTGGGTGAGACTAAAGGATAATTAATTAAATATGATATTTAATTAATTATAGGGTAAAGTAAGACAATTAATTAGGGATGTGATAATAAAATTAGGTTGTGTACATGGATCACATGGTCAGAGTGAATCAATTTCTCCCACTCAAATAATAGCTTGTCATCAAAGCGGGGTGTAAATAAGGAGATAAGTAGTGCAAAGATTTGAGTTACTTTTTAATTAGTTATCAACATTCAACATAAATAAAAGATCAACAAGCTAGAATGAGAATATTAGATTTATCTTGTTGACTCCAAAACGCAGTTTTGATTGAATCAAACTCATCCAGAGATATAAATGCTCTTAAAGATAATTAATAGCTATTGTAACAGTTACTTTCCCATGTTTTAAATGTATTTTATCTTTTGTGAAGGTGTCACCACCTATTTTTATCTTTTGTATTATAAATAGTAGAATAAGGCTTTTTATCTGTTGTTCCTTTACTTCTATAAAAGGGAATCTCAAGCCTTATTCTACGATTCAAGTCCTTAGGTTTTGAGCAAGTCGTTGTAAATAATTAATCTTGTACAGTTAGGTCTTTTTGAAGTTCAAAAAGAGAATGTTGTAAATTTTCTCTATCATAGCAACACATAATTTAATTTTGTTGTTTAGAATATAAGTCACATTGTTGATGTCTCCTTATTGTAAAACAATATCTTTTGAATATTAATAATCAAAGATCATCAAGATTCTCGTTGCACATTTGCTATAATGGATGTTTGATGGGTGGGTTCTGTTCAAGTAATAGATTAAATTTGCTTTTAGTTGAATGATTGAAGATATTGTGGTTATAATAAGGATTTTAAAGAAGATTAATGATGATGTTCATTAGTTGGTTCTCTTATTGTAAGGCAATAAGATTGTTAAAAACTATTGAATTACACTTTCATTTTGTTATCGAGAGAAATTGCTTCATTCAAGGCTCTATAATTGATAAGACATTGGTCAAATTAATTTACATGATCAAAACCTTGGCAAAATCAACATAAAAATTGAAATTTTATCTTTTACTTTTATTTGTTTAGTTTATGCTCATTTCACACCATTGAAGTTCAAAGCTATAAAGGGTTTTGAAGAAGATTTAGCCAATCAAGTTCATCTTCTAAAATTGTCTGTGTGAAAGTTGTTATTTGTTTTGACATCATTAAACATATTGTTATAACTTGAAAGTGATGTTGTGTAAAGAGAAACCCACCTTGGTTTTGCAGAGCCCAAAGTGCACAAGAGAACAATTATAAATTTCTCTCTTGTTTGTTGGCCATTGTTGTAGGGTTCTCAAATATATAGGATTTGGCTAATCCTTAGAGAAACTTGGGAAATTAGTTGGAAAAACCAACACTAAGATTTCTATTTAAAAATATAGTGCACAATTATTTTCCCTTGCTATTTACATCCTTTATCTTTTTCCTCTCCCTCTCTATACCCTCAAATTGAGATATGTTTGACCACATGGTTAGTTTGGAGAATTGGTTGAATTATAAAATACTTGGCATAATTATGTAGACTACAATGTAAGTAAGGTTGGTGTTTTGCAATCCTATAGTAATAATCACTAGTTTGAAAATGGGATCAATCTAGCAACCATTTATGTCCCCTCTCCTCCACTCCTAACATAAAATTATGTAGAAACTTTAATCATAATTTAAATTAATAAGAAAAAAGTTTAATGAGGATTACAAAAGTAATTATATGTAAACTAAAAGTTAAAATATAAGAAGCAATATCTCTCATTATCACTATAATATAAAAACAAAATGTTGGTTTATAAATTTATAATGGAATAATAAAATAGAAAATATTGAAATATATTAATTAAAAAATGAAAATAATATTAAAAGATCATAATTTAAATGATTGAGTTCGATTCGTGAGGATGATATTATGTTACTTGATTTTACTATCTACCAAGATTCAAATCCTCCATGAGATTTATCTCCTAATAAACTAGATCTCCCTATACAAAACAACTAAATAGAAATACATCTTCTAATTACATGTACATTCTTCATAATATTATATTTCACTATATAAAACCAAAAATAACTATATCTATATAATCCAAATTATTTTGAAAAAAACATAAAAATAAAATACCGCCTAAGAACGGCTATTCTTAGGAAAGCTTTTAGTGAATGCCGTCCTCCTAAATTCTCCTTAGAAAACTTAAACCCTCCAAAGTGATACAAAATATTAGAACACCATTAAAACCCAAGAGCATGCAGGTGTGCAGGTTTCTAATTCGCGAAGGGTTTTAGCAGAAGAAGATAAATGAATAAAAACATGGAGGGTCCTGAAGAAGAGGACATGGAGAAGGCTGTTAAGAATCGATACGGTAACTCCGCGGCAGCAGAACACCGCCATTTATGCGCGGTTGTGGGGGCGATGGCACAGTTATTGAAAGACGAGGGTTTGCCACTCCTCCCCACTGCATACTTCGCAGCCGCCATGAATTCCATCAGTAAAAGTCTCTCAGATAATAACGAGGATCCTCGTATCACTACCGCCCTCTGTACATTCTTATCACTGCTCGTCACTAAGTTGCCCTCTTCATTCCTGGCTTCCAAAGCAACGCCTGCCATGGAGGTTTTGCTTTCACTCCATGCTCAACAAGGCGAAGCCCTTCCCCCGGGGGCTGTTAAATTTATTGTTAAATGCATCGCCTCTTTGCTTAGTGCTGCTGCGCAAGATCAGAATTGTAGCTGGCCTGTCATGGCTCCTTCATTTAACATTGTACTCAACTATTCGCTTGATAAACGTCCTAAGGTATGTTATGTCTGTAAGACATATAAGTTAGTAAATATGAAACACATTTCCTTTTAACTTGTCTTTGATCAAAGTAAGGTGTGTAACTTAAATGAAGTGTAACATTAAATGCGTATGTTCTAACTTAAAAGAAGTATACGACAGATGCATTACCGTTTACTCTGATATACGCATAGATATTTGCTGACCCGAACATGCGCCTGGCTGCTAAGGTGTGCAGCTAAAATGAACTAGAGTATGAAACAAAACTCGGACCTGTTTAAATTTGCTTGGTTTATAAACCATGCCGTTGAGATACATCGATTAGAAACACTGTTCAAATCCAGCAATTATTTGATCAAACGGCAAAAGCCGCATGCAATTAGAAGAAAATACATTTAACTGAAAAATTTGAATCGAAGGAAAATATTTTAAAAATAGAAGAAGGGGAAAAAATCTGTTCCTATTTCTAATTTTTCAATTATCTTTAGTTTTCTACTTGTTGAATTTATTGTTAACGTTTTTCTCGTTTTAAACTCATATAATCAAAAATATTAAGCAACACGATGGCATTGCAGTGTCTCTTGCTATTATGACATAAATATTTTTCTTAACAAATGATAACATATTATGATTATGGCAATGCCGTGCCATTGCTGTGTAAGTATTGAGATACAATAATAGAAACGATCTTTTAAGCAAGTAATTACACATTTATAGGTTTTCAGATTACTTTGGTGTGAAGGAGGTGAAAAATCCAGTGTTCCCTGATGTGCTCCGCCCCTGATTTTTAGCAACTTTCCTCAAAAGTGGATGCCTTGGGGACGGAACGTTCTTCCCCCATTTCAGACTTTGCAGAAAAAAAGGGACATCCTCTACAAGGAGAATATGATAATATCCCCTAGTTGGTTATGCCAGGAGGACACTAGGCCTTTCCTGATGCCTCCGTAATGTATTGAGAAGAAAATAAAATTTAAACAGATTTTATGTTTTGCTGGTATTGCCATTATCCCTCATTTTGCTCACATGATTTTATTGCCATACCCTCGTAAAGTTGCCATTTTCTACATCACTCGTTGTGGTTCATCCTCCTGTAATCACTCTTAGTCTTGTTTGGTTTGCTCTTGGAGGAGCAGCTTTTCTGGTGGTTCGTCCTCTTTTTAACTCTTTTTGAGCAAAAGCCCTCAAATATAGTAATGTTTTTAGAATCTAAGTAATCGATATGAAAAGAATGTCATCTTTTAATGAGAAGAATGGAGTCTTACTTGATTTAAATTGTAAATTACAATTTTTTAGCATGTAATTTATATTTGTAAAGCTTCTAAAATTTATATTAATTTTATATTAGACCGTTCTAGGGTTAAATTGTATAGATATAATAAATTGCGCTATGCATTAAATGGGTTGGAATCTTGAATGAACTTTGGTGATTGCAAGCTCCAATATCTAGCACATTAGATTTTAATTCTTTTTTTGGCTTATATACCTGGGTTAGGCACCTTGGAGCCACTAAAAATTGAGCAATTAAGCCCAGATTTTGGTAGTTTTGACCTCATGAGATCCATACATAAAAGATTTCCATCCTATTTTTATCATGTGATAAAAATCAAACCACTGTATGTTACTTCTGATGAGTGCAAGCCTTGATGCCATACCAACACTGCCACATGATAAATGAGAATAGAGTACAACCAGCCAGGCAGCCAATATTGAGAGCAAAACTGACCAGCATTGATCCATGAAGTATATAACACAGTATACCAAAGCTCAAGTAGGAAGAAAGGAACCAATCCAAGAGGGAGAGATTTAACCATATGCTGCCAACACTTAAAATCATATATGCATCTGAACATGGTACAAATAGGGGAAAAAACCATCCAAAATATAGCAAGAGCGTTCTACCCAGTCCCACAAAAAACCTCTTTACCTTCATATTGCAGACACAAAAGGACAGATTGACACAATCACAACAAAAAGAGAACCATATACTATCAAAATTTCCCTAATCCAAGAGGAAAGGGCAAATTACCATGGTCCTTCCCCATATATTGTCATAGTTATGCTAGTGTCAGGAGTATTTAGAAGGGGATGTGGGGAAAATTACGTAGGCCCTGCCTGGTCCACACTAAGCTTCATATATTTATCACACTTAACAAATTTAGGAGGGGAGGGGGGGACTTCGACCAGGTCCTCCTCCTTCTCTACCTCATAGCAAACAGAATCGTTTGCTTTGGCATCCAAAGGGAGTTCAAACGTTAGAGCTTTTGCTATTTCTTCAATTCTCCTATGAATCCTAGCTTGGTTTTCCTTTAGGATATGGCAATGCTCAAGATAGCAATTAAGGAATGTTTCAACTTGTTCAACTGCATCATCAATATCATGATGATGAATGTAAGTACCTGCTGCAAGAGAGCATAGCCACATAGTCGAGCAATTGAGCAGTGTCAAACACATTCCGATACCCCAAAGATTGGTTGGGGTGTAACAAAAAACTGGTCATGGCATCACTAATGCCCATGCAAGGAGCACCATCCTTCTACTTTGCCAACTCCCACATGTGTATTACCCCAGTGTGAAGGTTAGGATTAGCAATCTCCCTTTGCAAGTAGTCAATGAAATTCTCTTTCATCTTGGTTTTGCTAACTCGCTCCTTTTGCTTCCATCCCTTCTCTGCTATCCCCACCATTCCATAGTCTTGGCCACATCTCTTGCACCTGCTGGTCTCCAAGGATGAGGCCATCTCATAGAGTCAATGAGACAAAGGCCAGGAGCCCAAAAGAACTGGGAAGATATTTTTGGTCACTCAACCATACATTTAAGACAAAACAAATGATGCCATGGTGTTTCAAAAATGGTTATAAGGGAATTCTGCCAGCTGCTGTCATGTGTCCTAGCCATCAATCTCCCATTTTTCTCTACACTGTACATAATAAAATCCTGTCATGTGAAGATCCTACACCAATACTTGTTATGATTGCCATCACATCTATCACCTCACATCCTCTTACTGCCTATGATCAGACATACATATACCCTTGCCATCCCCAAAATTGTGGGAAAAAATTACCATCTCTGGAAACCCTTCCCAGCATCCCACTGTCTTGGTCCTCTTGGAAACTTGGAGAAACACTAGAAAAATCATCTCCTCTTATTATTGCATCAATATCAGGCTTAGACTTTCCTTTTTGAAGCTTCAGTGTTTCCTTTAAAATCTGGCTTTAAAAATGTCTCAGGACCTAAATGTCAGGTTTTAATTTTGAGCTGGTGAGGCTTACAATTCAAGTAGGACACTGCGATTGAGGCAAAAATCTGGGAATTACCACATTATATGCCCCAACACTGTGATATTTTCTTCATGCTTATTTTTTAATAATTTTATTGAAAGAGTACAATGTGCTTGCAAAATTTTGGTTAATACTGGAATGCTAGAAAGCTGAAACTCAAAACTATATGCACATGCAAATATTGTTGACAGGTACAATTTTCCACCTGAAAGTTGGCTGCTTTTGGCAACAAGAAATGACACAATAAACACCTAATTAAAAAATGAAAAAAATAAGTTTGTGAAATATATGACTGTACTTGTAGCATATAAACAACACTCCAGATTTAAAAATTTAGTACTAAACACTATTGGGTTTAATACATTAACACAATGTCATCACTTAATCCAAATACAGATGAAAGATATGCAGTTGATGAGGTCACAAAATATATTTGCAGTTATGCAATAACAATACATATTTAAAGTTATACTAAAAACTTTAAATGTTAAACAACCAGATTGGTCTGTTACATTAACATGATTTGATCACACAAGAGTCAATTTAAGTAAAGACTCCTTTCAATTAGGAAAACAACATCTACCACTTAAACTTATCATTTAGGTCTGATGATATTCAATAACACATTACAGGTGGTCTGACTAACATTTCACTCCCAAAACATTAATATTGTTCTTACAACTGGCCATGACATCATTATATAGACGAAGTAATGTATGATACAAAACTTGTTTAACAAGTACAGTGGGCTTGCCATAACTGCTTTCAAGTATTTAACACAATAAATACAGTGGGTTGTTACAACTTAGCTGAGAAGACTATATGGAATTGAAAGGTAACCGTTCTGCATAGTAACTAGCCTAAAGAAGCACTGGATTGGAAAATAGCAACCAACAAGCATTGAATTTTATAATTTTGAGCTTAGAGCTTCAAGATCATTAGTCAAGTAATTATGTGCTGGAGTACTTGGGCATGGCCACTGCTATCCTTCATGTTATTGATATCATGCATGAGTTGTCTAAGTCTCTACAATTGTTTGTTTCCTTCTTTGTTGAGCTTCACATCAAAAATATTGGCAAGCCAAATCAAAAACACCTTTGATGAATTTATATATTCCAAAGCATTCAAATCTCAACATGACCTTTGTCCTTCCACTTTACCAATGATGATGCAAATCACTGTGGTTATCTCGAGCAAAAAAGTGTTTGGAATGTAACATGCAGCTAGATAGTTGATATATATTTTCTGCTCATAAGAGAGAATAATGGCAAACTTTTTCCCATATTGTCACATGTTCAAAAGATGTTTATAATGCCATCCTCTTTATCTTTGACCAACGTTTATGTGACTAAATGCTTTGACAAGTAAGAAAGCTTGATTTATAGGAATACTTCTAGATGGCAATGGTGTGTCTATCACTATGTTCTATACGTCTCAGGTATGGGGGATGCAAAGGGTTTGGGGGGACCAAGGGCCTATATTTGGAAATGGGGGGCAAATATGTATAATACTTTAAAAAATGGTTATAATTTTATATAAGGAATAACAAATGAACTTTGAAATACTACATATTGCATTGAACAATGAAGATGTCAAATATCATTATATTTATATTATACTCAAAATAATGATTACATTCAAAATTCAAAATTCAAATACAATTGGCCAATGGCCCAATGCTTCTTATCATCATTCATCCCCAAAGTTTGTGCAAAACTCCTCATCACTCAAATTGTTGGGCTCCTCAAGGTCAAGCTCCTCCAAACCAATACCAAACAAACTTTGTCTGTTTTGCATCATCATCAACCTGTGTTGGCTCTTTTGGCTCTACATACCATTGGGTTGTTGGAATTTCCTTGTACACAAGTGTGTCGTAATCAATGAGACATAAGGCACAATGGACAACTACAAGCCTCTCCAACCTCTTAGAGGTAAGTCAATTCCTCTTAATCGAGTGGATGAAACTGTAAGAAGATTAATTCTTTTCAATAGAAGAAGAACTAGAAACTTGGGATATTAGACAAATGGCTAGTGTGTTTGTCAAAGAATTAAGACTATGCACAGTCTACCATACTCTTGGATCTTCCTATGCCAAGTCTCTCTATCCATTTTGGCCTCTTTTGGATATCCCCTAATAGTGGCAAAATTTGTTTACTTAGAATGAATCATGTTGGCCTGTGTAGAATGATACATCTTCTGAATGACTTTCATGAATCATGATTTCACTTGAGCATTTTGTATAGGGGTAAATCTGTCAGGCGTTTGCACATATCACTTCAGGTTCAATGCATGGGCAGCCATGTGCAAGGGATTGTTGAGCTTCTCCCATCAATGATGAATGATTGGCTGACTATGTTTCTTGTAGAATTGCAATGTGAGGTCTTTTACTTGTACAATGGCCTTCATTTGGCCAAGCATACTATCAATGCACTCATACACCTCTCCAAGGCTAGGCGCATTAGCATTCCCATATCTAATAACTTTGAAGATTGGAGTAATAATGGCAACAATATATGTTACATCAGCCCAAAAAGTGTCACTCTTCACCACCTCCTTCATTCTCCCTCCCTTGCTTTGTCTTAGAATTGGGCCATTAATTCCACTCTGTTGTCATGACTATTAGTTGCAATGCTTTTTGCAATTCAAGCATCCTCTGCTAGAGAATGAAATATGATGCATATCTAGTCTCTACAAGTTTTAAAAATTCCTTCTTCAAGCGGGTTTTGAAGAGTGCATGTGAAGTATGGTGGTTGCAGATATACATCTGCACATCTCTAGCATCATTAACCACCTCTTTGATCCAACTAATTTTGCTTATGTCCTTGAGTGCATTATTCATGGTATGCACACAACGAATCTGTCAAATATGCCTATAGATTGCCTCAATCAATTTTCTTGTAAATCTGCACACATATGCTACATCTGTCACTATTTGCACTATATTCTTTGGGCCAACCTCCTTAATAACATCTCTAAGAATTTGGAACTAGAAATTGACATCCTTGTGGTGGCTTGAACAATCAATAGCCCTAAGGAAGTAAGGGCTCTTTGTACATAGGGCCATGATGTTGATGAGTGGGTGATGGCTGATATCCTTCTGCCCATCCATGATTATGTTGCATCCACTATTGACCCAGGTGTCCTCCATCTTCTCCATTACAATATTAATCTTGGAATAGTTCTTTTCCAAGATTGTGGCCTTCAAATTTGTTTCCCTAGTGGCACATATGATGGTCTTGCTTTTATTATTTTTGCCGCAACCACCTTATAATAAGGAGAATGAGCCACATGGAATGGAATGCCATTGACAAAGAATTTCCCAATGGCATCATCTACCTCATCCCAATTTTGCTCATTGCATAATTCTGCCACTATGTTTGCAGCATCACTATTAGTCATTTTGTTTTTCCCCTTAGACCCAATTGCCCTTGAACTAGATGGAAAAATAGAAGTAGAATAAACTGAAATTCGTGGATCTTGGGCAGTCCTAGTGCTAGTAGGAGTAGGACAACTCGATGGTAGAGTAGGAGGTACAAGTGTTTGGTCATCACCACAACCTTACGATTGATTTACTTCAAATCTTTTTTTCAGGTGACAATTCCTTACATATACCTATATCTTTGCTTGAGATATGAAGGTGTGCATGAACTCTTGTAATGCTGCCTTGAAATTGAAGTTAATAGAAACAACATCTCCACAACCTAGTGCCTGCTGTTGACCCAAGTTTTGCTCATACTTTGGGTGCAAATTGCCTTAAAGGGGATTTCTTATTGAAGAGACCCTTAGCAAAGTCGTTACTAATAGAACTAGTTGCCTCAACCCCCCTACATCTATAGTCAGAGTGTTAGATTTAACCTCCATAGGCTCTTGTTGATCCTATTCATCACTCATGTTGTGAGTAGTAGAACTCATAGTGACGTTGCAAGAAATGAAATTTATGGTTACCATACATGTCATAATGTCTTTAAATTATGCATGGGCTCAAGACACAAGGATTTTCTTTTTGTTTTCTTACTTAAGGTTGCATGAAGTGCAAAAGCAGAGGATACACAAAAATATGAATACTTGTTCTTCAACGAAATATTTGTAATTTATGCATTCGAGAGTTGCCAAATAAATTTTAATCAAATATTTATAATTTATGAAAATTTGCAAAAAAAATAAAAAAAATAAAAAGAATTTAATAAATAATTTAAACACCTAAATATTGCTATTATAAAATTATAAAATTTAAAATTTCATTTGTAAAACTAAATTGTGAACCCCTAAATTCGTAAATTGAAATTACTAAATTGAAAACAAACAAATTTCAAAAACATTGTCATATGATCATTAATTTGGTATTTTAGATTTAGGAATGAAGTATGAAAGGCCAAAGCTTACCTTGAGGCTTAAAGAATGTGTTGATTCAATGATTTATTGATGATGACTTCACGCTTGCTCTTCCTCTTGCTCTTACTCTCACTCTTTCTAGTGTGCTTACTCAACCAATGAAGACTTGGCAAATGCTCTTACTCTTCTTGTTGCTCTTGCTTTTCCCATCCCAATGCTCTCATTCTTCCAAGCTTGTAGCTGCTTGTTGCAACTTCAACCTTGTTGAAAATTGGGAGTGATTTGGAGTGAGGCTTAGATATCGATATATGATTTTTAATGTCTACTTAGGGTGTGGGTAGGGCCCATAAACCAGTATGGTAGGGTTATTGGCACAAAGATAAAAAAAGAAGCTGATTTAAAAAAATCTTTATTGTTTAATCGACAGGGGGGATGCTTGGGCATCTCTGATGAGCTTAGGAGAAGTGGAGTCTCCTGAGGGTCCTAGGGATGTCCCAACATCTCTATGGAGTCTCCAAAACAAGTAGATGTCCTGGAAATATCCTTTTGATGGAGATCTCTTGAAAATGTCCCCAAAAACATGGTGGTGGTGGGAGAACAGTGGGGGGCATTTCTTTGCAGTCCTCGTCTCT
Source organism: Sequoia sempervirens (assembly GCA_007258455.2). Lineage (NCBI taxonomy): Eukaryota > Viridiplantae > Streptophyta > Pinopsida > Cupressales > Cupressaceae > Sequoia > Sequoia sempervirens. Next base: position 36,905 of record VDFB02384175.1, read on the forward strand.
TGGAACATCTTTGTCCTGAAAACATTTGATTTTTTAGGGGGATGTGTTATAGTGGAACACTAGACTTTATCATGAGAAATGCCAATGCCATCAATATTGTTATTTGTCATGCTTACAGTCCATAGATGTTAAGGATAATTATTCTCCACTTAACTCATCTTGTTATTTGACCAAATGCTCTTTTGTGCTAATGAGAGATGACATAAAGTTGAATTGCATATTTGCTAGATATACTTACCTACTATTGATGAGTTATTTTTGCCACATGATGTTCTTCATTTGTGGCAAAAATTGTAAACTATTCAATTTTGTGTTTGAGGCTGTGGTATGGTGTTTACTTTCTTGGGAAGAGTATAAAGGCTGTAACATCACCTTTTTTTGATGTGCTTTTCAAAATGTGTGCCAAATATTATAAATCCACAAAACTATAGACACCAAAACATTATGATCCTCCATTTCTAGGGAGAAACAACCCCAAAAAAATTAAAATGGGACAAAGACAATGTCATTTTGTGATGAATTGCCATTTGTAGCTTTTAATGGTTCTTTTTCTGTTCATTTTGTTTTCTCTTGGGAAACATGGTGGTTTCTCCTTAGCAATTGGTGGTTCTAGGTCTTTTTTTGAGAAAGGACCATTTCTTGGTTGTCTTAGGCATGTTGAGAAATCATATTATAATAGTGACTTGAAATCCTTCAAGGACTGTGACATTTATACTGAAATTACTTGCACAAGAGAAGAGTACAATAGGAAATAAGCTGCAAATACTTAATAATGATAAAGCCACTTTGACGGAGCAATCCTTGAAAAGTATTCCATAAGAACGAAATTTACAATATGATGATAATAAACTAACTACTAGCTCTTACATATACCATACTTATGCGGTGGATGCCACCCAAGTTGACCTATCTACATATATAAGACTATATGAATGATCATGTAATTTAATTAAGAGTTATGCTGGCCACAAGTTGGCCACACATCCCAATACAATCAATAGATTGAGGGTGTAGCATGCCTACTCTTTAGAGAAGTGTTGTCCTCAACGCAGACTAACTGCAGATGCTTTCAAATGAAGTCTTCATTTTCCTATGTAGGTCCTCAATAGGAGAATTCTTCTACTTGATCAAATGATCTATAATCACACTTGATCACAACCTCTTAGTGTGCATTTGAAGTATTTCCTCAAGTGCCTAAATCATTCTGCCCTCATCATCAATTTAATAACTCTATCTGTGTTGAAACTTTTTGTCTAATAACCTTCTTTAGGCATTAAACATGGAAGACAAGATGTATTTTTTGCTGACTTAGGTAACTCCAAAATTGTATGCTACACTACCAATCTTTTGCAAAACCTTTGGGTGCAAGCCTGTTATCCTTCTGTTGTTTCAGTGACATCTGTTTATATAGCTGTAATCACACAAAGACCCAATTTCCTACTTGAAATTTTCTTTCATTATGGTACTGATTGGCTTGCTGCTTCATTTTGTTTTGTGCCATTGCCAAGTTCTCATTGAGACTAGAGAGCAGCTTTTTGTTGGTGTTAAATGTTTTATTCAACTATTCTAACCTTTGGGTGTGCTGGCAATAAAGAAGTGATAGATGGTACCTATATAGTGCCAAAAATGGAGACATTTTGGATGAAGTGTAGAAAGGAGTGTTGTGGCAGCATTCAACTAGTGGCAGCTATTGCAACATCTTTCTTGTTTATTTGAAGCAAACATTAGAGATAGCCCACTAAGCACTTGTTGACCACCTCAATCTGTCCATCTGATTGGAGATGGTATGATGAGCTATGAGCAAGTTGAGTGCCCAAACAAGAGAATAAGTCAATGCAAAAATTATTTGTAAATTTAGGATGACGATCACTTATGTGATTTTTGGAGTCCCATGCAACTTCTGAATGGTATCCATAAAGGCTATAATACTTGCTATAGATGGGTGTGACAAAGCGAAAAATTGTGCATATTTGATGAGTCTATCCACAACAGTTGTGATAACATTTTTTCCTTTAGACCTAGGCAACCTAGTGATGAAATCCATGGATACCTCCTCTCTTATCTGAATTGGAATAATAAGAGTTTGTAGAAGACCTAGAGTCTTAATTGTTTGCCCTTTGTTTTGTTGGCATACCATGCATTCTACCAAATTTCTAGACATCCCCTTTAAGCCCCATCCCCAAAGAAATCTTGCTTAATTCTATGTTGAGTCTTTAAGAAGCTTGAATGCTCACTTATTGGAGAAGCATGAAGCTATGTCAAAAAGCTCAAGGGTTGAGTTCTTACATAGGTACAACTTATCCTTGTACGATAGAGCATCTTCTTTCCATGCAAAGTTTTCTAACACACTTGAATATTGTTGGAGTTTTTGAAGACGAGTTTGGGTATCCATGCTTTTCTTCCATTCTTCTTGTGCCTCATGCGCCCAATCTACTTGCAATATGGAAATGACATACACTAGTGACTTTGTGGGTTCATCCCTTTGAGATAGAGCATTAGTCAAAACATTCTCTTTTCCTTTATTGTATATTATCTCAAAGTCATATCCCAACCATCTTCGCAACTCATTTTTGTTGTTCTTCAAATGACAACCTTTGTTCTAGGAAGTATTTGAGACTATCATGATTTGTCTTTACTTTATAATGCCTTCTTATTAGATAAGGTCTCCATTGTTTGAGTGCATGTAGGATAGCCATTGTTTCCTTCTCATAAATATGCTTTAATGAATTCTTATTTTTGAGTTGGCAACTCTCAAGTGCTAGGGGTATTTTCCTTTTGCGTGAGCATTGCCCCTATGCCAGACCCAAAAACATTACATTCCACAATGAAGGTTCTAGAAAAAATTGGGGTAGCTAGAATTGAAGTTGTGCACATGGCTTCCTTGAGCTTCTCAAATGCCTTGGTGGCTGCCTTGTTCCACTAAAATGAGTCCTTTTGTAAAGTTGTGAGTGGTGTTGTTATGTTGCCATAACTTTTACAAATTGGCAATAGTAACTAGTCTGCACTAAGAACCCTATAGGTATTTGGGGGTTTTAGACATTTTCTATTCTACTACAGCCTTGATCTTGTGAAGATCCACCTTGATTCCCTCATGATGACATAGGTACTCCACCTCTTTGATTCCAAAAACACACTTGGATGGCATAGCATAAAATCGATGCTATTCAAGAATGTCAAAAACTTGATCCACACGTTGCAATTATTCCTCTCAAGATTTGCTATATGCTAAGATGTCATAGTAGAGGATACACAAAAATATGAATCCTTGTTTTTCAACTTTCATCAAACAAGGATTCCACTTTTGTTTTTCTTACCTCAACTCACACGAAGCATAGACATAGAGGATACACAAAAAATGAAATCCTAATTTGACTTGTAAATTTAAATTTTTAAATTTCTACTCAAATATTTATGCAAATATGCAAAAGAAATATTTATTAATATTTTAACAAATAAATTTGAACACCTAACTATTGGTGTTATAAAATTAAAAATTTGAAAGTTCGATAATTATTCATTTGTAAAACTAAAATATTAAATTGAAATTGAAATTTGTCACAATGTAAATTCTTGTAATTCCCTAGGGCCTAAATTAATTATTGAATTTGTCAACTAAAATTAGTAATTAGTAATTAGTTACTAAACTGAACAATAAAAAAAAGAAGACATGAAAACCTACCTTGAGGCTACCCTGAGGCTTGAATAATGCTTTGAATCCTTTGATTCAATGGTGGATTGATGTCACTTTTTGCACTTGCTCTTCCTCTTAGTATTCCTCAATCCTAATGCCCTCACTTGCATCCTTCTCACTCTTATAACTTGCTGTTGCAACTTTCAACTTTGTTGTTGAAACTTGAGAGTGATTTGGAATGAGGCTTTGATGCTTATTTATAATTTTTTTGTGAGTGTTATAGAGTTTGAGTGGGCGTCCATAGGCCATTAGTGTTAGCGTTTGTAGCACACAGTTCAAATTTAATTTAAAAAGAAGAGACTTTTCCTTCATTTTGTTGTGAGGGGCACTTGGAAGTCAAATGACTCTTGGGAGTCCCTTGGATGTCTCGAGGATGTCTTGAAGTCCCCAAGCTGTTCCCAAATGATGGGAACATGCTGGAAATGCCCCCTTCTTGAGGGGGATGTCCTAGAGACATCCCTAGGTGTTGGAAAGAGGTTGTGGGATGGTGACTGGTGCCCCCCTTGCCCCCCCCTTCCTCCTCCCCTAGTACCCATGTTTCAAAAATGTCTTGTCCCCAAATTAGAGGGATTGGGGGGGGACGTAACCTTGTGGAACATTGTTTTGTAGCTAGACCTCTCCAACTCAAATTGTTGACAAGAGAAGTAGGACCCGAGGGAGAAGGAGAGCAATATAATCAGAATAATGGGGACACTTTGTGGATTACTTGCATGAGTACCAATCCTTGGGAGAGGAATTTCATTGCAGCCATGTTTCTACAAGATTTTTGCAACTTGAAAATGAGAAATTGACCTAGGATGGAGATAAACACAAACTATAATAGTCAAGATTCGCAGTGACAGTTGGTAAGCTATCTATACCCACCTTTGTTGGTATAAACAAGTGTACAAATCACACTTGGATCCAAAAGTTGGACACTTATTTCTCTTTGAACTCTATGTTTGAAGGATAAGCAATCAAATATGTTACACTCATTTGGAGGGAGTGGCACATGAATGGTGGTACCATGAAACAATCACTCAAGGTCATAGTTTGATTGATAATTATGTTTAGTCAAATAATCATTAATGGATTGACAGAAAGGATCCAAAGGTTCATTTTAGGGAATTAGTTTAGTTGAAGCAGTATGGTTTAGTGGACAACCATGCAAGGGAGTTCCTGAGATTATCTGTTGTGGTTTCTAATGTCTATGAAAGAAGGCTTATTGTTCTATTCATAGAAGGTTTGATTGAACCCCTCAAGGGTTGGGTTAAAGCCTTTGATCCTTATAAACATGGAACCCATTGTTCCTAAAAGAAATTTCTTTCCAAAGGCAACTCACGTAAAGTAGCATAAGAAGCCATTTCAAAAGAAGTAGCTAAAGAAAACAAACAAAAAAGTAGAAGCAAAAAATAAGCTTTGAAGGAAGAAGTTATGCTTTTCTTGTAAGGAACCATGGGGACCAAGCCACAAAGTCCACCATATTGAATTTGTTTTAGATGAAGAATCCGGATGGGAAGAATTTGAGTTAGAAAGTGAGAAGGATGAAGTAAAGTTTGAACTTGAGAGGCAAGATGAAGTAGTAGTTTCATGAGGAATGTTTGCCACATTATCTAGTACTTAAAAATACATTTCTCTTAGAGTTTGAGGAGTTCTACATGGGCAGAGAGTCATAGTGTTGATTGATAGTGGGGCAACCCACAATTTTATTGATGAAGCTTTGGTGGCCAAAAGAGGTCTTGAGATAGAAGATTTCAAAGGGTTTAATGTGATGATTGCTGATGGATTCACCATGCCTTGTATGAAGAAAATTTTCTGATTGAGCTTCTCCTTGGGAAATAACAAAGCGACAGATAATTTCTATGTTGTTGGTATAGGAGTATGTCATGTACCCAAAATTGCAACACTAAAGTATAAAATAACCAAGCATTGAAATACAAATAAATAAATAAAATAAATAACAAAATACAGATTAAAAATATAAAATGAAATATTAGCAATTTAATATTATTATAATTATAATTACCAAAATATAACAATAAATTAAATTTATAAATATACTAGTAAAATAACAAACATACAATATATTAATATAAAATATATAAACCTAAACTAACATACATATGGAAGCCAGTGATTCATTCAGACAGCAGTGGCTCATTTAGTTAATAGCAAAGGCATCAATTACCACTGGAAAAGCAGCAACGGCATTATGAAAGGCTGCGATCAGTGAAAGAACAGCAGTTAAGGGTCACCTCCATTCCCAGGGACACGATGGGAGATATATAAGGTAAGTCAGATCATTTGCAAGAGGGGGATATAAGGAATATTACTGGATATGACAGCAGATATCATAGTAGGTTATGATCATTGAATCATAGAGGGGAATCAATATATTGTTCAGTCAGAAATCTGGAAAAGCAGCAGATAGGAAAGAAGATTAAAATATATTGTCAAGAATATATTTGAGCAGTAAGTGTATATATATATATCTATTATATACGATTATGCAACAATGATGCTTGCAACAATTATTGAGTCTTATAAGTAATATATAATTCTTTAATATGAATATGGATAATAAATTCTTATTTGTTTGATCTACACTAAGCAATCACCATCTAAGTAGACCACCGCATGCTTGGATGTCCAATGTGCCTGCCATTTGTGGCCAAGAGGGTGAGTGTCCACTCTTAGGCTTAGATAGGGGAATTTCCGGGCACTCTATTGCGATTTCCTTCCCAACCTCTGCGATGGTTGATAGTTGTAGTTCATATTGCATTATCAATTTGATCATAAATTATTAAAGCCTCTATAATTTGTTCATGGGAAGAAGAACTGGAAGTACATGATTGAGGGGGAGAGATTTCTTGCTAAGTAGGAAAGACTCCTAGCACTCTCTTGAGGTTCCTAGAGCTGGAAGTACATGATTAAGGGGGGAGAGATTCCTTGCTAAGCAGGAAAGACCCCTAGCACTCTCTTGAGGTTAATTCTCTAATCTTCCCCAATGAAGGATTATTGAGGGGATAATAATTCAGACTCAACATTGTGAATTACTCATCTAGATTAGTGCATATACATATTTAATATTGTAATAGATGAAACAATAGTAATAATCAATTGATTATGTTATATTATGGATCATTGGTTAACATTATTGCAGGATTAAACTAGAGTCTTTCAGGAGTTGTAATTTAATAAAATATGTCTCCTACTTGGAAATTGCAATTTTAGGGCAGAATTCCAAGTATACCAAATAGGGGACATTACAGTGTAATATGCCTGAACCAGATTTGCTTTGCAGATTGATTATACATAGCAATAATTAACAACAATCACCATAATACTCTTAGAACTTAGGTTTCTTATGTAGGCAATCGCAAGAAGCACAACAACAATGGTTATAACGGATTTATTTAATATAACAGCCATATTTAAATATGACAACAGTGCATAATTACCACAACATCCAGATAAATATGAGTACTAATTCAGATAGATTTCACAGTAATCATGAGCAGTGTTACAGGATTGATACCACAGATTTAACAAACGCATATACATTCACAGCACACTAAATATCCACACAGAAAGATAACCAGTATAGATCCGATGTGTTCCCACTATACAGCCAGTTGGAAAGTTATTAAATTTCAGTAAATGAAAGACTACCCGGAAGGCATGACATATCGCCATAACAACTCAGTTTGGTACCCTTCTAGGGACTAACTTGATTGCACTTCTGGATGTCAGATTTGTTGGCTCAAGCATCAATAACTGCTCAGATCAATTCGTCGGTGGTGGTATCATCTAAACTTTAGCCCTGATGAATGAATGCTGGAATCACTCACTCACAATAGGCGCTTGTCCCAGTGGCAACTGTAGAATGCGTAGAATTCTGGAATTTGCGTGAGCTTGTTACTCTGCCACAAATAATCGCCTAAATGCCCAATTCAGCCTGCATAAGATCTGCTCTGCTCAGACATGGCACAAAGGATGGGAGCCATATTTAGGAATAATGGATGGAGTACAGAAAATCATGACCACGGGGAAGGGGGGTTTGTCCTACCATGTGTAGACCTGCTTAGATTTTCGCTCCAGACAGAATCGTAGACTGATGTCCAAATCGTGATCTCTCATTAACAAATGATCCAGTATATATATGGAATGTAAGTGCCTAACAAAAAAAGGGGTCGGCCAGAATTAATTATTAAATTTAAATTTATTTTATTTTTAATATTATTTAAATATTATATTAATATTGTTTTTAAATATTTAATTTAGCGTCTAGGAAGGCTTTTTCCCACCCCATTTTGAAATTGGGGCCCCGCGAAATTGGGGACATGACATACAGAGTATTGATGTGGTATTGGGAGTTTAGTGGTTAAATTCCCTTGGGAATTTCACTCAGAAATTTCAGACCATGGAATTTAAGTTACGAGTTGATAGGAAGAAGGTAGTGCTCCAAGGAATGTCAAATGGAGCTCCATAAATTGTTTTTTCCAAAAGAATGTAGAGAACTTTCTACTATGGTCAAGATGCTTGGGCAGCCCAATGTTTGATACTCCCACTTCTTCTTCCAATTGCAAGAAGTCTTATCATGTGGATATCTGGACTCTTTTGGATAAGCATAACAAAGTTTTTAGTGATATACCTCTAGGCAAGGCCATTTGATAGAGGTTTTGAGCATGTTATAGAGTTGGAAGAATGAGCCAAACTAGTCATCACTAATTCTTATCGCCATCGAATAGGGCATAAGGAAGAAATTGAGAAAGCCATTAAGGAGCTTTTGGACATGGGTCACATTAGACCTAGTTCAAGCCCCTTTGCTTCATCTATAGTCTTTGTGAAGAAAAAGATGGAACCATGAGGATGTGCAAAGACTATAGAGCCTTGAACAAAAAGACCATCAAAATCAAATACCCAATTTTGAGGATTGATGAGTTACATGGACTAGTTAATTTCTCAAAGATAGACACCATAGATCGGGATATCATAAAAAATCTTTCCATTCCCATTCAACACTGTTAACCCCATTTTTCTTTATAACATAATCTACAACTTTTTTATCCCATAGGGCCATAATTTCCTTACAATCACTTAGTTTTGGATTATTCACAAGGGGCCCATACCCATTCCAAGAGTTTACCCAAAAATTCGCTTACTTTATATTATTGATGACCCAAGACAAGTGATTGA